>JACEGR010000640.1:0-236572 GCA_014170235.1 Listronotus bonariensis
AAAAGTGCTGTAGTTTTTATTTAAAATTTGGAATCTGTATAGTTAGGGCAACTTTAAGACGAATACATTCATGCATTTTGATTTTAATTTCAACGTTTCGGTTTTAAGATATCATCATCAACTTTTGTTTTTCTTATGGCCGCCATTTTGTTTTTGGACATTTTTAAAGAGCGTTTTTTTCCCTTTAAAATTATGTGCTAACACTTTATTAAAATGTTTTTGTTTAATGTCAAAAAAGGCAAAAAAATATTTTTGCTAAGTTGGCCATGACTGCATAGGAAAATATCTTTATAAACAATTGCCATTTGATTCCTAAAATAAACTATGTTAAAAAACTATTTTTGATTTTTAAAAGCCTATGTACCCAAACAAAGACGGAGATTTACTTTGTTTGTAATGACAGATTAAAATATTTAATAATAATAATATAAAGCTGTACTTTCTACCAAAAATTAGTATATTTACTTTTTTTATATTATTGTGTTTAACTCAACCTATAACAATACAAAAATCAAACTTATCTTCTTTTAATTTGCACTAGCAATTGGAAAAAAATATAAATCCTAAGAAAAACTATGCTCTTTACATTCATTACCAACTTACTTGCATATGGAAGTTTTGAAAAACCTCGACCAAAATAGTATCAAGAAAATACCGAAAATCGAAATAGAATTATTCAAAATATTTTGCCAATAATCCTATATCTTCTACATGAGTTGCAACCAGGAAACTAATAAATATTAATAAAATAATAAAAAAAATAATAATTTTGCCAAAAAATAACGCTACAGTTCAAAATGTCCACCGTTTTTTTCAATGCACTTTTGACACTTCTTTAAAACAGTTCTGGTAACGCGGTTAAGAGTGTTTCTGTTTATACTTAATAGGACATCCCGCAAACGGTCTTCAAGAACTTGTACATTTTCAGGAGGATCAAATTCATATATTTCATTTTTTAAATAACCCCATAAATAAAAGTCTAAAGGAGTGATGTCTGGAGACCTGGCAGGCCACCGAACAGGCCCATTGTTTGAGATAATTCTCTCACCAAAAGTTTCCGATAAAAATGTGTGCACCTCCCTAGAATTGTGAGCGCGACATCCATCTTATTGAAACCACAAATTGTTAAAATCATTTGGTGGAACTACTTCCCTAATTGCTGGAATTATTTCGTTTTGCAGCATCTCAAGATATCTTTGGCCATTCAGTGTCTGCTCGTAAATAAAAGGCCCAATTAAGTGATTTGCTAAAAAATATTATAAAAAAAATAAAAATAATAACTAATATGTTTTTATTACCATAAATTCCGCACCATACGTTAAAGCCAAATCGAACTTGCAGTCTACGTTGTTCCCATAATTGGGGATTTTCTACAGCCCAGTAATGGTGGTTATGTTTAAATACGCCACAATTTGTAAAATGACTTTCGTCCGTCCATAAAACTTTTCTAAAAAAATTGGGTTTTCTTCACATTTATTACGATACCAATGGCAAAATTGAAGTCATCTTTGAAAAATCACCCTCATTAAGCCCTTGTACAAGGGGTGGGTTTATATGGGCGATAATGGGATAATTTTAAAACGTGATGTATGGTTGACTTCGGAATGTTAAGTTCGCCGTTTGAAACTCGTGTAGAAGATGTAGGATTATCGGCAAAATATTCTTTTTCGAGCTTCATTATTTTTTGATACTCTTTTGGTCGAGGTTTTCAAAACTTCCATATGCAAGTAGGTTGGTAGTAAGTGTGGAGAACATTTTTATCCCAGGTTGATGTCTTTCGGGAAAACTTTCCAAATAATTGTTTGCTGCATTCTCCGCATTTCTGTGATTTTTAATATAAATAACTAACATGTCAAATGTTTCTTCGTTTGAAAAAATTTCCGGCATTTTTGTGGATACGTTTAACACAATTTTCCAATAACACAATAAAATATGTAACTAAATGAGAATATTTGACAACTTCGTCTTAGCAACGACATTTTCGCAATTGTTTCTAGAGGCAGTCATGGCCAACTCGACCAAAAAATGGTTTTTAATGTTTTTGACATAAAACAAAAAAATTTAATTAAGTGTTATACATCATTTTAAAGGGAATAAAACTCTCTTTGAAAATGTAGAAAAAAACAAAATGGCGGCCATAAGAAAAACAAAAGTTGATATCTTAAAACCGAAACGTTAAAATTTAAATCTAAATACAGGAATGTATTCCTCTTAAAAAGTTGCCCCAACAATGTTTTTACGGATTCCAAAATTATTTGAAATAAAAAACTACAGTACTTTTTCTAAAATGCACATTTTTAGTTTTTTCAAAATAACTCAAAAACCAAGCGAAATACGGCCGTCATCAAAACCGCATTAAATTAAAGGTTAAATGGTCTATAACTTTCCCCATTTAACCGTCTTTCTATCTCTTCTAGTTTCCAATATCCCAATACATTCCCTACCAATTTTGGACACACTTTTTATTTTCATTATTTCAAATAAAAGTTATTCTTCATAAAAATTTTGCTTTGTCTAAAATGCCAAAAGCAATTAATAAAATTGCCCTATGATATACATGGTGTTTGGAAATCGCAAAAATATTGATTCAAAAAATAAATTAAAATGCCTAATTAAAATGCATAAGAAAGTGATTAAAAAGTTCCATAATTTTTTTCTTATTGCCCATCATTATTTGGAAAAAATAAAATAAAATATGAACAATATTTTTTTTATTTCCCGAAATAACATTCTCGTTATCTTGAACCTCCCTGTATATTATAGGGTAATTCTTTTTAACGCTTTTATTAACATTTTTCTTAATTAATTATTGAAAAAATATGATTTTTTCTTTAATTTCTTTTTGAAACATTAACTTTTATTTTATCGACAAACCATAACCAATTGCAAAAAAAAGATTACACACTTTTAATTTATTTTTACGCTTTTAATTAGGTAGACTCAAAAATTGGTTTTTCTATTTTTTTATTTTTCAAAGTAATATTTTCACGATTTTGCATCATCATTTATTTCCCACGGAGAATTATACCTTTAAGTATTTCAGAAAAAATCAGGAAAATCAAGCAACTTACGCAGAAATATTAAGAAGCAAATAAGTTTGTATTTTGTTTAAAACACTGCATTTTGAGACCTATGTTAAAATATTGCTTTTTCATAGAAATTAGCTCAAAATAATCCCCTAAATTTAATTACTGCAGTTGAAAAACACCCTGTATAATGTAGCCGATTTTTGTCAAGTCAGTTATTACTTTTTAGACACATAGTAGGTTTGGGCTTATGTTCTTTTCTTTAAAAGGCCCTTAGTCTTGTACACTTCAAGTACCAAATTTTAATGTGGAAAGATTGGATTATAATCCCTCTCTTCTATTATTTCCGAAAATTGCAAAATCTTATATAAAACCTCCGACTTTTGCTATTTTAGCAAAACGCTCGCGAAACTATATATAAACGCCACATAGTCCACTGACGTAGTTTAGCAAGGTCTACGTCTCAAAAGATGCTACGACATATTTTCTATTGCTTTTTTATTTTTAGTTTACACTTGAAAACGAACAGATATAGTACTGACCAAAACGTTGTATAAGTAAATAAAAATAAAGGCAATGGAAGTCCGAATTATTAGCTTTTTCCTTTGCTGGCTTCTTTATTTAACGTAAAAGTATGACTCCGGGGAACGCGGCAGGCTACCAACCGCCGACGCGAGCAGCTGAAACATATTTCGCTTTCGCCTTGGGGAGTAACAAGTACCGTTGCTTGTAATATAAATGGCTCTGGCGCTTGCGTCGAAGGTTTGCTGCCTGCCGCGGTCCTCGAAACCGTACCCTAACGCTTTTACATTAGCAGTGGCAATATTATCGAGTTGTTTGAAGTTGTAAATTGTAAAATAAATTTGGTTCAACTTTAAAAGTTAATTACAAAAAAAAGAAAACTACAGTAAGTAGTTGTAGTTGATTTTGTATACAGGGCTTGCAAAAACTTCAAAAACATTATTTTTGCCAAAAGTTTTATTATCAATGAGTTTATTTCTTTTACTGGGGTATTAAATTTTTTAATAAACTGATTTCGGAATTATCAAAAATTTATTATTTCAAATTTGAATAAAATAGTGTAAAAAAAATTAAATAACATCAAATAATGATTTTATGATTTACTTTTACACTCCTTCCACTCAACAAATATTATTATGAAAGCATTTTCAAGTTTCAAATTATGACATTTCAGCCAAATTTAAAAGGATGATAAAAATGTTCTAATAATATTTTTCTTGATTACACACTGGATGCTAAATACATTTTCTTAATGATATTTTGCTTAAACATAAAAGTTAGCTTAGTTTCTCTTTAAAAAATATTTATGTTTTTTTAATATAAATATATATATATATAAAATAAAATCCTCTTTTTTATATATTTAATATAAAATTTTTAAAATACCCTGTACAAAATGCAAAAGATAAATTATTTTTCAAGTTTAGTTACAGAATTATGAAATACCCTGTATGATGAATATGCGAAATACAATAATTTTCTACATTTTAAACACATTGTATTAGGAGTATTTTTAAAAAGCCCAAAAAATTCAAATGTATATGTATACCTTACAATTTAGCCTTACTTTTGTTGGTCGGATATACCTAAACATCCTGTAAATTTCAAAATACTCTTTTTTCATTTAAAATATTTAATTAAAAACATATTGTTTTTGAGAAGAACGTTGTTTTATTTACAAATTTTTGTTACACCCTGTATAGTGCACAAAAACCTGGTCAATTTTAAGTTTTAAATACTGTGTGTACCATATTCATTTGCTTACTATATACATATACCATACTATATATGTATACCTTGTACTTCTGCTGAAAGTGAACGATTGTTCTCTACTGCTGGTGAGTGGTGATATTGTATCTGATAAACGAACTTCGTTATCACCAGATTCAGTTTCATATTTATTATTTTTGAACAAGAATTTGTAGTTAATTTTCATAATAATTGTTTTATTTATCTAAGTAATTAATTTTCTTGGTTTACATAAAATGTTATTATTTGTCAAATTTGTATTTAAATATCAAGCATTACAAATCCTTAATTCAATATCCCCAAAAATTCGCGATTACTACAATAATTCGTAAAAGTTCGAAAAAATTTTTGAATTATTCGAAATTTCTTGAATTATTCGGGAACTTTCGAATAATTCCAATTTAGGAATTATTCGATTCGAGTTTTGAATCGAATATTGATATTCGATTCGATACGAATTATTCGTAAGTTCGAATTATTTGCACACCCCTAGTTGCTACCTCTAATTTTCCATTTGAAATCCTACAAATCCAGAAAAGATGGGTCCTTTGTTTTCAAGATACAGAGCACTATTATTTGTAAAATTAAGAGGCTAATTTACCCCAAACTTCTTTTAATTTATTTGGTCAGTAGCGTCTTCAGTTGTATATGTATTAACAAACATTTGTGACAAAGAAATGTATGATATTGACCGATTTGAAATTTGAATAATTTATTTGGTTCAGGCAAGAAAGCATAGTTTTTGTTTTTTATATTTTTTATCTTGGTTTAAAAAAAACATAAAACCCTCTTATACGTATTTTTATAACTCTGATAGTGCTTGGGCCAGTAATGAAATGGACTTTATGATAAAAACCTTTTTAAAACCTCTTTAGGAAGGGTTCCTTTTGACGAGTGAAACATGAAACTATAAGGCTTAAACACAGGTTCAGATATCAGACTAGGCGGGTTTCGGGACTGTAACACTTAAGATTTTTGGTTTAAAAATTACATGTAAAATATTGTGGTAAACTTGTCCGACAAAAAAGTGACGCGTTTGCCCAGTCCGAAACCCGAAACAGGTTGAGTTAAAACGCCGGGCCGTTTTTATATATGGCGGTATGAATATTCGTAGTAGGCTCGTCAAAAGTAACCACCTTAAAAGGTTTTGGGTGATAGTGACTTGATGATAAGATGTGTTCTTATCATGAAGTTCATTTCATTACAAGATTAGGCACTATGACCCTTCAAGAATTAAGAGGAAAATTAAAAAATAATAATTTAGAAAATGTTAATGGTTTTCATTTATTTAATTAATCTTGTTGTTGTTATATAATTATTGATAAAACATCGTTAAAAATAATTTTTAAAAGAAAATCTTTCTGTTTCTTGTGTGGTCCAGGGATATGCTATTAAATACTTATTTTTAATCCTAAAAACTGAACAAGAACTATACAAAATGGGAAAAAAAAACTTGGGAGCTTAGAGCTGTATTTTTACTTGACTAGTTCAAAAATAATATAAAAATTGCACATAAGTAAAATGATGTACAAATAATAAATTAACAAACTCTTGGCATAAGGTAAACTCTGAGATTCTTAAATGTAATGGAAAATCAATAAATATTCGAATAAATTTTAATATTCCTGGCAGAATAACTTTGGGGTAAACGTAACTTTATCCAATAAATTTTAAATGTTAGGTATAAACAACTATAAGCAAAAGAGAAACTTCAAGGCTAAGAATATTGTCATTTCTTATTTATTTGGTCGTTTGTTGGTTTACCTAATTCATTGGTTAATAATTTGTAGCAGTAGCGTAGCTGCTACTGAAGGGCTCGACGAAGCAGTGCCGCGGGACTCCCAAGCTCAGAGGGCGCCTCAAGAGTAAAAGAGAATAAAATTAAATAAAAGTCGATTAATAACCTGACCCTTTTTTGTTCCGTGTTATAAACAATAATTAAAAACTCAATTGCTCAATAATGATATTCCGTAAATCTAATTCGCAATAGCGGTATGTGTGCCCTTTTTCGTCTTGCACAGTTAAACAGAGCAGTATTAGTACAGATATAGACATTTTACAAACAATGTTTAGTCTATTTTGACACAAAGTACCAAAAAGTGCAATTATTAATTTCTCGAGTAGAAATCTACGCTAGAGAGCGAGGTGTAAAATTCTATAGAGCACGGAGTCCCGCTGCTGATGTTTGAATATAAGACAATTTACAAATTAAAAATTTTCCTGAAAAAAGTACTACATACATACCTAGATACATATAACCAAGAAAATAAATCAACTCCGAAACATCACTAAAGTAAACAAGTCAATAAAAAAACTGTCGTTTATCATGAAATACTGCAAAATTTTGGATATAAAATATGAAAATTGTGAATTTTGTCAAAAATACAGGGTGTTCCATTTTAAATAAAACCTTAACATTGGTCAATATTTCAAAAACCATAATATCTGGAAGAAATCTGACTATGCCTCTGCATTTTACATAAAAAATATGAAAATCTGTTTTAACCTTGTTAATAGGTTATCAGTCAACTGAGATACAAGAGGTGTTTTTTCAAAAAAATAGCTCAAGTTTGCAAAAGCCGACATAGTTGCAGTTGCAACTAAAATGGGAGACCCTGTACAGGATTTTAATTTATATTTTTCCACCTCCTTTTTCTATAACCAAGAACGATAGAAAGTTATCTTAGAGCATAAAAAAAAGAAAAAAAACATCAAAACTCAATAAAAATGAAGGGGTAAACTTTTTTTAATTGATACTCCATATGTTATTTCACCATTCAAAAAGGTCTTTTAAAAAGCTTTACAAAATACATCATTTAATATATCTATCTTTAATAGTTTCGGAAATATGGCCATTTAAATCTGGTTATAATTTCCATTACATCTACAGTCTTAGCATATTGCCGTGGGTAGGTATAATGGAAATTATACTTATCTACAATTTTTCAGATTTAGGTGGTTATATTTCGAAAACTATTGAAGTTATAGACCAGTGTGAAAACAAACTCACCGACCATAGCAAATTAAAAGCATAGGAAATATTTGTGGTGAGGAGTAAGCAAGGTGTTTAGAGACAAGGTGGTCTAACTTTTCATTTGACAGCCAATAGATGTGACGTCAAGGGTATTCTTTTTAAAAAAATATCGTTATTTCTTTATTGTTTTGTAAAAATAATTTTAATCGTGTTTATATTTGTGAGTAAATAGTGGAATAAAAAGATTTTAACAACTGTATACGTTTATATATCAAATTGGTATTTTTGCAAAGCTTTTTAACAGACCTTTTTAATGGTGACATATTGTATAGGATGTTCCATTTAAGAAAAGATTACCCCTTTATTTTTCTAATTTTTCGATATCGACTTGTTTCTTCTTTTATGCTCAAAAGATAATGAATAAAAAGGTTTATACTTTTTACTTACTCTATTTACGTACCTAAAATTTAATTTAAAAATAGGCGAAAAAATTTTAAACAAAATGTTCTATTTACTTATAAATAGAAAAGAAAAGTAAAAAATAAGAAATAATATTAACTTAAAATTTGTTTAATCAAGCCCATTATAGGATATAAAATTAACTGAAATAGTCAATAAATCTGTTTAAATCTACCCATATACATCTGACAATTATTGCATGATATTTCTATCAGACAGAAATCCTGGCTAATCTAAACGGTCAAAAATGTATGTCCGATAATTTTTTTTTATTGTTTACATAAGCCAAAATTTCTGTCTGATATAAATATCATGCAATAAATGTTAGATGTAAACCTACCTAATAAAGTAGAAGCTATAAGTTAAAAAATTGGTCAGACACTAATAAAGACCCAAAGTAATCAAATCCTTTCTAGATGTGTCTTTAAACTTGTAATATATAGATAGTAACTTAAAATGAAATGGAAAAGTCTAATAGTTATTCTGCAAAAGCCACAATTGAAATACCCTAATTAAATAGGTCCAATAGCTCTTATATTTTATTTAATTATATGGGGTAAAATCAATAATGACCCCGTGTCCATATATTTTAATTTGTCATTTTCCTGGTGTAATTAAGGAGACTAATGACTCTTGGGGTGGAAACTGTATTGAAAGCTTAGAAATACACACCTTTGGTCAATACAAGCCGAAATGATACGGGGTGTGTAAAATTAGTACAAAAAATAATTGTATTATTGTTTGTTTTAAGGCTATAAGCAATGATGTATGACTTCCGTCGTTTATATGACTATAAAAATAAACACTTTTAAACCGAGTTTTTAGTTTAATAAATATAAAAACAGGATGAAAGATCTAAATTGTATGTAGCTAACAATTTAAATAAAACTTTGGGGTTTAGCTAAAACCAAATTACATCATTTTTTATCTATTATTAAGGTATCGTTAAAGATAGAATTGGTTATAAACCTATTTTTACAGAGGTTTATGCTACTGGCGGCTATACCACCAATTTTACTTTGGCTCCGAGGCTTCCTCATGCGGCAAACGTAAAGTTTTCTAACCTCGAAATCACATGGCAATTTTTGCGTGTTTTTGTTTCTTAAAAGTGACTCCTGCATGATCCGACCATGTATTTTTTTATACCTGCACGGTCTGGTTCTATTTATAAATAAACTAAAGAAAGAATTGACACAATTCTTAACTGTGGTGGGTTTAAAAGGTGTGTATTAATCCCAGGTTTAATTATTAAGGAATAAAAAGAAATATTTAACCAATCCGAACTCGGTGTACTCGAGTTGGTAGACAAACATAGTTAAAATAAATTAAGATTGTTGAGTTCCTAGACTGCAGTAGCGGCACCAGCTTTTTTTAAGTTTGGCGATACCCGGCTAAAAAAATAAAGGGTAAGCAGCAAAATATGCAAGTGTAATGTTAAAATTTAATAGATACAGGGCGTTTAATAATTTAATACACATATTTTAGAAGCTTAATTTTTAACGTCTCCAAAACTGACAACAAAAACCCTCTACAAGCTACAGTCAGCGTAGGTCAAGTAAAAATAATCTTTTATTTTAAACTGTGGCTACATTTTCCCATCAAATCTCTTAAAAATTTGCACATCTCTATCAGTTTAGGAGTTGTATTTATTGTTTATTTTTAAAAAGAAAAACACCTAATTTTACACGGAAAAACACCAATTTCTGTGGAAACCAAAAATCGACCTACTTACTACGACTTCTAGAAATGTATGCAATTTTCGATAATAAATGACATACATTTCGTAATTTAAATTTTAAATACACCTAACTGATGGGAAAAAACTCTATTTTTTAACATTTTAACTGGATATTTAAATTTTATACTAAAATCCGCTGATAAAGTAGCGTAACATAAGTACTGTTAATTTTTAATATTGCGACCGTAGACCATTTATTTAAAAAATTCGTGATTCGGATTACTTGATTATGAATTGAATAAATTGTTTTTGAAAAGAAAATGCTTTTTTTTATTAGGGCGTTTTTGCGTTGCCTTGTTTCTTGCTCAATTAGCAGCGAACGGCTGGGCAAGAACAATTTAGGTTGGGCGCTCGTCCAACCGCGCCCACCCTGGCGCCGCCACTGCTAGACTGACATAGTTGAGTTGCTAGACGGGAAGATGGTTAAGGTCCTAGACGTGACCTAATTACAGACAGGAAAAATCCGGTATGACAAGTTTTATTAAGCATCCCTAATACGGTCAATATATTATTTTATAAAAGATGGTTTTCGGTGTTTTGTTACTTGATATTACTCGAATATTTTCTACCGAAGACAGAGTATAGGTGGAGATCATAGTTAATTCTGTGTTGGTTGAATACTTTTTTTAACTCCTTAATTAAACCTGAGACTAATACACACTTAATTCCACTAAAGAATTATGTATATTCTTTATTTCGTTCATTCATGAATATAATGAGAACGTGCAGGTATAAAAATATTTACCATTTTAAAAACAATAACATGCACATTTCAATATTCTCAAAATGATTTAAACAATCTAATTAATCACCAACATCGTATAATTTAACTTATTAAAATAAAACTCAAATAATGTAAAAAGAGACCTCGAAGCCAATGTGGAATTAGTGTCGCTAGCTGCCAGTGTTGTGCATGCTTAAGTACACGCTTAGTTACATACATCCCCTTTTATAAGACTGTAATAGAAAACATCAAATCTGTTATTAACTAAGTATACCGGGTGTTTACAGAAATAATATCAAATATGTTATTTTTCTTAAAAGTGTTGTATAATTTTAAAATTTTAGTGGAATGTATGGCTGTATAGGATGTACAGGGTGGGCGTTTTTTTGGGCTATCTTAGTTATTACTGGAGTTATTAAAAATCCGATGTAGATGTTATGAGCTCGATTTAAGAAAAACTTAAAATGGCGTAGTTAGAATTTAAAAAAATATATTTATTTAAGAGATACAAGGGGAAATTGAAAAATTATATTTTTGATTTTACCCTATGTATCCTTTGATATAGGAAATGGCAAAAAACCATAACGACATTTATTTTACAACTTTTTACGTAGAATCTACAAAAAGTATTTAATTTTTTATACAGGGTTGCGTCAAAAGTTACGAAGCCAACTTAATGTTTTTCCTATGGAACAACCCTTATATTTTTACTAATAAATAGTCCTTGTCACTACAATAGCAAACATACAACATATAATGATTATCTTTTATAGTCTTTTAAATATTTAAATTTTAATATTAGTTTTTGAGCGCACCACGTATAAACACCTTCTTTAACAATAATATTTGAAATTAATATTTAAATGTAATAATTAAGATATTTTTATGATATATACTAACCCTAATATCCCCTTAAAAGTATAACCAAAGTAAAAAAATGTTTTTTTAAGCCAAATTCTTTTAAATTATCTTCTAACTTTTTAAATTTGGTTATATGGGGATGATGTCATTAGGTTATCAGGTGTAATATGTTTTTGTAAGCCCCCTAGTCTGTAGCATATTTTTAAAAGAGGTAATATTTTTTTTATTTATAGCTATGTTGTTAACATATCTGTAATTTTTGTATGTTTAAACTTTTAAATAAAATTCTTAACTGTGGTGGGTTTAGAAGGTGTGTATTAATCCCAGGTTTAATTAAGGAATAAAAAGAAATATTTAACCAATCCGAACTCGGTGTACTCGAGTTGGTAGACAAACATAGTTAAAATAAATTAAGATTGTTGAGTTCCGAGACTGCAGTAGCGGCACCAGCTTTTTTTTAAGTTTGGCGATACCCGGCTAAAAAAATAAAGGGTAAGCAGCAAAATATGCAAGTGTAATGTTAAAATTTAATAGATACAGGGCGTTTAATAATTTAATACACATATTTTAGAAGCTTAATTTTTAACGTCTCCAAAACTGACAACAAAAACCCTCTACAAGCTACAGTCATCGTAGGTCAAGTAAAAAAAATCTTTTATTTTAAACTGTGGCTACATTTTCCCATCAAATCTCCTAAAAATTCACGTTCCCAAATTGTTGGATAGGAAGAAGAGGGCCTATCGAATGACCTTCGCGGTCCCCCGATCTTTCGCCATTAGATTTCTTTTATTGGGGTCACCTGAAAAACAATGTTTATCGAAACAAATCAAATAATTTGGAAGAACTATGACTGAAAATTGCCAATGAAAGTGCCAGAATAACAAGGGAAATGGTGTTAAATACCCAAAGACATTTTTGCGAAAATTTGTATCATTGTCAGTTAGTAAATGGGGGTCATTTTTAACACTTATTAAACTATAGAGTCGTTTTACCATGATTTGTTATTGTTTAAAGATAGCTTATTAAATTGTTTCTTGTTTAAAGTTAGCCCATTAAATTGTTTCTTGTTTAAAGTGAGCCCATTAAATTGTTTCTTGAAATTTATTTCGTGTTTTGTAACTGATCAAAATGTTATGATATCTAGGAAACTAATGAATTTAGGTATAACATATGGTTAACAAAAAATGCTTAGAATAGAGTCAGCAATCAAAATTAATAATAATATACAGGGTGTTCCATTAAAAAAAAACATATCTATGATTTTCCACAACTTTGTGGGAGACCCTGTAAATTTTAATTTATCATAGATATGTAGATTTTTAACAGCCTTACAACTTTTATTTAAAACATTTTTTGGTAACTCTTGTATATTTTGAGATAATCGACCGTTCTGGTAATTTTTCCTAACACTGTATAAAAACAGAAACATTTTAGTGATGAGAATATACATATTATATGTATATGTAGTATATTTTTGACTGTGTTTATACTTTTAAGAGTATATCAAGGTTAGTATAAATTATAAAAAACTTAAATATTACATTTATTTATTAATTTAAAATAATATTGTAAAAGAAGGTGTTTATAAGGGGTACGGTCAAAAAGAAATATTAAAATTTGAATATTTAAAAAACTATAAGAGATATTGATACTTTGATATATATAAATTTAGTATTGTAGTAACAAGAACTATTAATTAGTAAAAAAATACAGGGTGTTCCTTAAGAAAAATATCAAATTGGAATAATAACTTTTTGACGCAATTCTGTATATAAAATCGAATACTTTCTGTAGATTCTACCTAAAAGTTCTACGAAAATTGTTTCTATGGTTTTTTGATATATATATCCAGTAATAACTGAGATAGCCAAAAAAAAACGCCCAATTTTGCCCACCTTGTACATTTTTGATAAATCGATCCCTATGTGGTATTTTCAGTTTAGTAGAAAATGTTACCAAATTTGCTATTTAACCGTACATTTTTAAAAAATAAACTCTACCAAAAAATTACATACATTTTATACCTATCTATCTTGATAAGTTTTTGACAAAATATCAATTTAACCACATTATTTTTGTTACGTTAGATAACAAATTTGGAAAAATCTAATGTGGTTTTTTAGACATATACTGTCCACAGATGGAGTTTACAAATAAAAAAAACATTTAAAAAAAATCAATTTTAATAAAACTTAAATAATACGTTTTACGAGTAAGAAATGTTTATTTTATATACAGAGTTTGCAAGGACATCAAAAATATTAATTTTTACAAAGGTAAACTACTATTTTTGAATATCATCTTCTTCCTCAAGTGCCATACTCTATATACAGAGTGTAGGGGTCCTCTTGCACATATCTGTGTTGCCTAACAGTTCTTACAGATATGCGGGACCACTGGCTTAAAGTGCCTTCCGAAGCACTATTTAAGAAGGTTTACCAGGCAGAACACTACACAGTGGTTTACCATTGCTTCTGTGAGGTGACGAGCAAATAAATTTTAATGTATACACCGAGAATCGAACCCGGGTCTCTTTGGTAAGAGGCTGGTACACTAGCTACTATACCACACTTGCCAATATCATAGGCGGGTAAAATACAGCCATTATTAATGACTTTATTTCTTTTACAGTAGTATAAAAAAGTATTATAAAAGTTAAATAGGTTTGGTTCAAAAACTAAGGGAGCGTCCATAAATTACGTGAGACATTTTATGGGGTAGAGGAAAATCTCACCAAATCTCACGATGGGGGAGGGGGTGTCTACTCACATAGTTTTTGTGTAGGTAGAACGGGGAAAAAATTAAATTTTGGGGTGGCCTTCCTCCAATGTGATGTATTGTTTGGTTTTTGGATGGAGGACGTTTTTTTTGAGGACAAAATCAATTTCGGTTCGAGAAATTGAGAGTTTTGTATTTCCATCATAAATCTTACGTAAGATTAGATAGGGGGTGGGGGTTAAAGAAAATATCACCTTATCTTACCAAGGGAGGGGTCCAAAATATGTAAAAACACCTTACGTAATTAATAAACGCCCCCTAATTATTTAAAATTTTGTAGTAAAATAACGTTGAAAACTTTAAAATTACAACCAATAAAAACCTAATATTTATTTAGATATTAATCAGTAGTAAAATTATAGGCTGTGTTAAAAGCAAAGCAAAGAAAAATATTTTTAAATAAATCTATAGGATCCTTGCAAATTAAATACAAAGCGGGTTTTTATATTTTTGGATAATCTACGAAGGCTGAAAGCCTAAATACTAACGTACCGTGAGTGTCTTAAGAAAGGTAAGAGGAAGTTTGTTAACACGGGACTTAAAAACTTGAAGATTTGGGGGAGAAGAAAAGACCTCCTCTGGCAGTAGGTTTTACAGTCTAGAAACTCTAGGGATAAAAGAACAAACGAAATGAGAAGTTCGGGGCCTGTTCAGTTGGGCCGTATAGGGATGCATACGTGCAGCACCACGAGTTTCTCTGTTGAGAGCTGCAAGAGGAGGGACTATGCTGGATAATTCGTCGGAGCAGAAGCCGTAAAAGTATCTATAAAAGAGCGATAGATCTCCCATAGCTCGACGTATGTATAAGAAAAGGAAGTTTTTGAGTAAGTAAAGGATCATTAATAAGACGAACAGCCCTTCTTTGAATGGCATTAAGAATGCTGAGGGTGGTAGGAAATGCCATTCCCCGGACATGAGAACAATATTTCAGAGAGGGTTGGTTTGTTGTGTTTATAAGTAAATGTCAACAAATAAACATTTTATATAATATGGTAAGTGTTTAAATAATATGATTTTAATATTTTTTGTACTTAGTTTTTGAGGTAGCTTGGCTTTTTATTATTGATATCTTAAAAACTATTAGGTTAAAAAATGGGAAATGATAAATATTGGAAAGTACGTGTTTGTTGTAGTTGCTTTGAATTGATATATAGGACGTTAATTAATTTTTTAGAAAGTATTTTATAAATATCCTAAATATGAAGCCAAATACGAAAAAAAAAATGTACGACACTAAAAAGTTGTATTTTTAGTTGCTTTTTGGAAAAGATATAGATACTACATAAAAAGCCAGTGGCGTACATTTTTCTCAATGATATTTGCTGCTACGCCCACTGAGACCCTACTGTCCAAATAAAGTCATTTTAGTTGAAGGTTTACAAGCGTTTTTCTACATTAAACAACGTACCAAGTTTCAACCAAATTGGTTTAAGGGTATTTAAAATATTTAGAAAATAATATATATAAAATATTTAACGCCCTGTATCTTTAAAACGAAGCAAGTCGGGACATATTATTATATTTAGAACTTTTCTTCATAAAATAACTTAAGAAATTACCCTATAAAGTTTTGTGTCGTAGTTAGGAAATACCCTAAATATTAATTTGAAAACAAGTCTTTTTAAGCCAACCTGTACAGCCAACATACAAATAATTAGTGGAAATTTATTTTCTCATCAAGCAGGACTTTTAATAGGGAGGCACTTTTTTCGTAAAGTTTCCCATTAGGTAAAAACTTTCGAAGACACGCTGTATACTTATATTGTACAATTTATTATTTCTTTAAATAGGCAAGATCTCTCATTTAAAATATTAAAATATAAAGCGTTTTCTATTAAATCGGAAGTGCTACATAAAAGTAAAAGAATTTAAAATCTGCACTCTATACAGCGAGTCTCTGAAAGTTTCCCATTTGGTTTAAAACTTTTAAAGACACGCTGTATGTAATGAGATTTTTTTAATGGCCCCCTTATTTTTTTAACGGATTAATTTAAACAATTACATTTTTAGAAAATAAATTATTGCATGAAAACTATATTTAAGGGTGAAATTTACAGATGAAAATTTTAAGATGGCCGCTGCGCGTCAACTTGAAAAAAGATAAATAAAAAGGGGTCTTGTGACACATTATTTAAAAAAGCTCTGACAAGTACTTAATAATTCTAGAATTTAAACTCAATAGTTTTACCTACTACAAAATGCAGGAGCCTTAATAATTACCTGAAAACCTCATTTAGATAGACATGTTTCCAAAATTAGTAAAATTATACATATTTATTATGGTATTTTTTTAAAGCTCCTTTAAAGATATTTTTAATGATAAGATAGAACATTGGGTGCTTCACTAAAAAAATATATATGTTTTTTGTAGTGCCCTGTACATAATCACCAGTATTCACCCATTAAAATGATCTTTAAAATACCTAACAAGTAAATACTACATTGAGTATACAGTGACCGCCAAAGAGTCAGTCGCCTGAGCTTATTGTGTAACCTAAAATGCAATAATGACATTCGCAGTTCATGGGAGTCGGTTGGGGGGGGTGATTAATAAAAATTAAATTAAAATATCGAATAGTAAGGTTAGTTGGCTTAATCATCTTCAAAAATGTTATTTAGAATTCTAATTTTTGGCCGATATGCAAAATTTAAAATAGTAAGAAAACTTATTTTAACGAAAAAATAAAATTAGTAAATTTGTAGTAGTGGTGAGTTTTTTTGAAAAAAATTTTTATTTCAAATTTTGCACGTCGGTCTAAAATCAAATTCTAAACATCTTTTTCAAATAACTTTTTAGGTATCAGGCCAACTAATCTCACTTTTTGATATTTCAATTTAATTTTTATTAATTATCTCCCCAACCATAAGTGAAATGTCATTATTTAATTTTGGGTTATTTGATAAACAGAGCTGATTGCCAAAAAAGTTTTTTAATATCTTCATTTTTTTCCATATTTGTCCAACTCTTTGGCGGTCACTGTATATAACTCTATTAGTTTTTAAAATATGACCATCTAAAAAAGGTATTCAGGCAATTATTAGGGCTGCCCCATTTTGTAGTTGGTAAAAGCAATGACTTTATATTCTAGGATTATTAAGTACGCATCAGAAGCTTTAAAATGATGTGTCTCAAGACATTTTTCATTTACCTTTTTTCCAAGATGGCGCCCAGCAGCCATATTAAAATTTTTATCTATTAATTTTACTCTTAAATATAGTATTTATGCATTAATGTATTTCCCAAAGTCATAATTGTTTAATTTAATCCGTTTAAAAAATAAAAGAAGGGGGAGGCATTAAAGAATTGCACTGTATATCTTACTCAACATTCCTACACAAAATGACACGCTTGCTGGTAATTTCGTGGGCACTCGGTATATTATTTACATTTTAAGGAAAGCTTTTACCATGGTCAATATCTTTTTCTTACCTGATTTTCAATTTCTATACTGTCATGCTTCAAAATCATAATATTGCTTAACATTATTGAAGTCTGTACAATGAGGGCCATTATGGGAATAAAAGGAAGAACCAGCATTTGCAGCAAATGAAGTTTTCTCCCTCTACCATCTGCCGGATTAATAGATTTTGCGCAACAATAGCCTCTGGGTGCCACTTGAGAAACATCTTCCGAGCTTAATGATCTTAGCGAGCTATCATCCCCTTCTGAAATATTGTTTGGCAAGGACTTTTGGTTGTTTTTTGTCATAGCTAAAAAAGACGACAACAATATAAATTACATAAACGTAACTTTTTAGTTAGGTATATAAAGCAACGCATATCGACATAACTAATTTAAGATTTGGCATGATGTTACTTCTTGATCATGTACCCCAACCCCAACAACTTTTTATTTTTTATCGTAGAAAGTAAACAAAAATAAATATTATTATTTGAATAATTTTATAGTTTTTAAATCAATTTTAAAGAGGGTGATCACACGGCACTAATCCAGAGTTGGGCAGAATACTAAAAAACGGTATTCGAATACGAATATCGGAAAAAGAAAGTTTTGGAATACCGAATATTTGAATACTACAAAAAAGCATTTGAATACATGAATAGAATCGGTATTCGAATACTACTGAAAACGAAAAGATTGGAATACTAATAAACAAAACCTATTAGAAAATTGAAGAGCAAAAGAAAAAAAAGGTCGTTACCTTTTTTTCCTATTTTGCTTACCTTTTGTTATTCAAATCATGACAATTTTAGTATCCGGATACTGCTTACACTTTTCGGTATTCGAATATTAAATATTCGTCGAATACTTCTAAAGTATTCGAATATAGAATCCCGAATACTAAGCAAAATACTACTCTACCAAATACCGAATACCAAACACACAAATGTATTTGAATACTATTCGAATACCGGCAAAATGTATTCTGAATACTATTCAGAATACTGAGTATTCGAATACGACCCAACTCTGGGCACTACTGCTAACCTTTTTATATTGGAGACACAAAGTTGGTTATATTAGTAAAGTTTTTCTGCTAATTAACGTGTTGTCAACAGAAAAACAATTTAATATAGGGTTTTAGATTTATTGAAAAAAAAATGTTTTTTTGAACACCCTGTATATTATATCACCATTTAAAAGATCTATTAAAGAGTTTTTCCTTTTATGTGATATAATATCCAAACCTAAAAATAGTAGATATAATGTCCAGTGTTGAATTCAGACATTTTTTTACGGGGGAGTTTCATATTTCCCAGGGAATCCTAAACTTACTAAAAAAATAATGACGAATTTAAAAAAAAGTTGGAGAGCAAAAACAAAAACAAGAGGTTTTCAACATTAAAAACCTAAGCAACCGCCAAATTCATGGTTTTCTTTACTCTTTTCTATATTTATGTAACAAACTGTATACTTTCAGATTACTTATGCATTAATACCAATTTTCTCTGGGAGGATTTGTTTTGTTCCGGAGGGGGGCGAATGTCCCCTCAGCCACCTCCTGAATTCAACGCTTATAATGTCCCATTTTATCTTCGACACCAAACTTAGTGCTTATAACTTACATCTGTAGATATTATGAAAATTTAACATAATTTTCAGATTTGGATATCAAATGTGGTATTTTAAGCTCTTACAAATGTCTACTTAATGGTGATATACAGAGTGTGTTATTTAAAAATGCCAGTTTACTATCAAATTTCTGAGGTTAGCCATATTTCCGAAAATATTAAAAATTTGATAAATCACATGTAAACTTTTTTAAAAACTCTTTTATAAATCTTTCGAATATTGATATGGTATAAAGGGCGGTCCATTAAAAAAAGTTGTTTTTGCAATAAATGCTGTATTTTTGTTATTTTTTATTATTTTTAGAATCTGTTAAAGCATTATTGGGACAACATTTTAAGAATAATGCATCCACTTACTCAGATTTCAATTTTAACATTTCAGCTTTGAAAGACCATCAACTTTTTTTTTCTTATGGCGGCCATTTTGTTTTTTACACATTATTAAAAAACGTTTTTTTCCTTCAAATAATATATTATATGAATATTTTATTTTTAGGTCAAGAAACATAAACATTAATTTTGATCCGAGTTGGACATAACTGCGAAGGCTCTAAAAACAATAAAATTGCCATTTAATTTCTAATAAGTAACCTAGTTAAGAAAGTCAATGCAAGTGTATTTCTAAGTTTATTATACATATTTACACAAACAAAGACGGATATTTACGAAGTGCATTAAAATATTAATATATAATATTAAGCTGCACGCTATTAAAAATAAGTGTAAGCGTGTATTTTTTAAATTTAATATTAACAACATAACCTAATAACAAATTAAAACCGAATTTATTGCCTTTAAATTGACAAGATCATAACTGAAAAACAATAGTAATTATAAAATAGCAAAATAAATTGTGCATTATTAAGGCTACAACTTATATTGCCGTTTTTTTGTCATGCATTTTTAACCCTTTAAACAATTGTAGGATTTTTTTGCTAAATTTATTTTGTTATTAATTTTTTAAAATATTTTTTGGTTGGTTTTTTTATAAACTTTCATATGCAAGTAGCGTAAAAAACATTAGTTCTGGTTAGTTAATTAGCGAAGTTGTAGTATTTTTTGTTGATTAATGTGCTGCCAACAGAAATACAATTGAACATCGGGTTTCAATTTGTTGCAAAAAATGTACTTTTTTAAATGGAATACTATATAACTATTCGAAAAATTTATCAAAGAGCTTTAAAAAAGTCAACATGTTATATATCCAATTCTTAATAGTTACTGAAATCTATCCATCCTCAGAAATTTGATAGTAAACTGGCATTTTTTAATAAAACACCTCGTATATTGCATCACCAATAAATATATATTTTAAAGAGCTTTAACAAAAAACCACATTTTATATGTCTTTCTCTTAAAGTTTTGTAACTTTTTAATCAAAATCTAAAAAATTAAGGTGAATTTTCATTATATCTACAGCTACGTATAAGCACCAAGTCGTAGATAAAATGGGCATTATCATTACCTACTATTTTTTAGATTGGGATGGCTAAATAATACCAAATTTAATTTGTCTTTATTTACTGACTTTGGAAATATATACATATGTGTGTATATCTTACAAAATAAAAATACACCTTTACCACTTCTTACCTTCTTGTCGTACCTTATAGTAATAATAATAATAAATGGTTTTTTTATTCCATAAAATAAGATACATATTCGTTCATTTTACATTAAAAAATAAATTGTTTGGAATAAAGGGCTACATCAGCTTGCCTCATATGCCCCAAAAGAAGCAACTGCTAGGGCCCAAAATATAAATATGTAGATTTATTTTATAATAAACTGAGAAAACCTATTACCAAGCTAAAAAATAAACTAAATATAAAAAGTCTATTATCTAACAAAAATAGTAAGAAAACTAAAAAAGAAGTATAAATAGAGAAGAAAGAGAGGGAAACACAGAAATAAAGAAAAAAGAAGGGGAAAGATAGACAAAGAGAAAGAAAAAGGATTAAGTTGAAAAGGAGCAAGGGAAGGATAAGTACGGTTGTAATATATTTTAATTTGTAAGCAAAGTGAATCGGATTTTTTTCTTGAACGAGGCTACTAACGGGGAAAATTCCATAACCTTAAATTTATTTATTGGCAAAACAATTTGGTGGAAGAATGTTTTTTTTTTAATAATACCAACTATTATGCGATGCTATTTTAAGTTAATTTTATCTACGAATATTGAGAATATGAATATCAGTCAGGTATTTAATTTTTTGACAAAAATAAAAAAGGGTTTTGAATTTTGCAAAAAAACACTAAGGAGTGAAGAATACGCCGCCGCTCCATAAGCAACCCCAATGCGGGTAATTTATGTGAAATTTTCTGCCTACGTCTTATTCCAAATGTTAAACTGAGGAAATAATTTTGAGCTCTCAGAACTCTTTTTATATCCAGACTATTCAAAAAAGGACCGTACAAATGATCAGCAAAATTAAAATGGGGTAAAACCAGCCCTTCACAAAGCATGGTTTTAGTTTTTGCTGAAAGATAAAATCAGTGCGAGTAAATTATTTTTAACATTGAATATGCCCTCCTTAATCATAAAGTAGTATGCCCCTTATTTAAGTTTGTAAATTAGACCTAAGTTTTCCACAGAGTTTTTAAACGGAATTATATCGTTACCTAGTTTAAGTTTAATAGTTTCCTGCAGTTGGTTTCTGCAGGTATCGTTGCAAAAAGTATAGCGGTTAATTTTGGATTTATTTTTAGCAAATGTTCGAGCGCTGCAGAAGGTTATCTAAGTCAATATTTATTTGATTGGTCATAATTTTAGCAATATTTGGCTTAAATGATGCATATATCTGAGTATCGTCTGCGTAAAGATGATATTGACAGTGTTCAAGAGACTTTACTAAGTTAGAATTATATTATTATATACTAAATAAAAGTGAACCGAGTAAACTGCCCTAATAATGTAAAATATAAATTATTAAAAAAAAACTTGTGTTTTTACATCGCATCTTTATACCATTAACCCAAAATATCGTTTTCAGCCACGCTGCATAACAAAACCTGCAGAATCCCAACTTACCCCATTTTATTACTAAAATTTAAACATAAATTTCATGTAATAAATCAAGGTTAGTTGCAAAATTACTTAATAATTAGTCTTGTATAATATATGTATGTATTGTAGTACCTACCTAATAATGTAAAATATAAATTATTTTATATAAAAAATTTTGTGTTTATCACTTTGCTTTTTTATAAAACCATAATATTTTAGTAATGGAGGTAAGTGTGGTAATATAAGACTTTAAACCGTTTTTAAGCCCAATAAGGTAAGAACTGTAAGGTTATGGTTGGATATAAAAAAAATCATAAGTTTAATTTTTGTTTATATTTTTTTATCAAAATTTAGGTGAAGTGCATTTATAGACAGATTCGTAAGATTTATTTGAAAAAAATATAATTTAAGCCCAATTTTAATTAATAGAGATACTTTTATTTACATTTTTTAATACCGACTTAAAAAGTGACTTATTTGTTAAAAAATATATGGGACTATTATAAATTCCTTTACTAATAGTAATTTCTTGGACTTCAATTGTCTTTAGTTAAGATTTTGGTAATATGTATCTTCGTGTATTATAAGGTAGATTAGATTAGAATAGAGCCGGGATAACCTATGCACTGAAGCCGCACGGCTTATTGTGCGCCCTGTCTTTTTACGTCTGGGTGATGTCAGCCAGACGGGACCTACAGCTTAACGTGGGTTCCGAACCACGGTCCTATGAGCGACAACTTAAGACCTCGTCCCCACCCAGGGGTACTACTGAACCTACCAACTGAGTGGGGTCCGCATGTCTACGGTTGCGCAGGACACGGCAAAGTGTGTTCCGGCGCCCTGGTCCTTTGGTGGCCTTCAGCGTCGATACATTTTGCACTTTGTCCGTCTAGTGTTGTGCTAACCACTAAATTTCCGACCAACTTATAAATAAGTATTTGGCCTCAGCAGGATGCGAACCCACCTCACGTCCGTTGTGCGCTCAACGACTTAACGCCTTACACGTTAAGCCATTACCGGACTGTATTATAAGGTAACTAATCATTGCTCGCTTAATAATAGTTCGAGATACATACTAACCAAATTGTAAACAAATTATAAATATTGGCAATGAAAGCCCAAAAAGTATTATTGGAAAAGGGTAATTAGAAAATGTTATAGCTATATTCACATTTTAGAGTACATATTAAGCAATGTTAGATCAGGTACATTTGAGAACATTTGGCAGTATTTGCATAATACGCAAATACAATGTCTTCAGTACATTGCATTTTTTAAATTTAGTCATTGTCTTTTCTTAGCAATTATATCCCAAGTTTATGCATATAGGTTAATAATCACCCTTTAATTTATAAATATAAATTATAAATCGTTTAAACTGTACACAATTTGCTTTCTATTTATATTTGTAAAGAGAAAGCAAATTATGTACATATTAAATAATACTAATTTTGAAAGTTATTTCAATTATCCATTTTTAACTACTCGTAAGATATTTTCTTAATTAATACAGTTTACCTATAAGCACACATAATAAATGCTTTTTGACTACTGAGTCAATTAAGAATATTTTATTTTGTAAAAATTAGGTTTGTCAAGTTCTATGTATATTTACATTTCAGTACTTATTCTATTAATAATATTGTAAGCCTGTTTTCTAAGGATGTTAAGACCATGTTTAAATTTTTGTTTACTTATAAAGCTATGAAAAAAATGTAAATAGTTGAATTGTGTAGTTTTTTTTTGTAGAATACTGTAGGAAAATTAGTTGTTTTTATGTTGCGCAGTTTTGAAAAAATTACCCAAATTAAAGTTTATTTTTTTGAATAAAACGTTCTCTATATTTATATTTGGGTTTATAAGGCTCTCTTTGAGGTTTCCAAAAATATTTATACCTACTACTACGTATTTTTAATTTTTTGAATTTTAGTAAAAATGAGCATTTTTCCATATATTTGGCTTTTTTCGTAGGAGACTATGGCAAAACAATATTTTTCAGTAATGTTTTTGTTTTGGTTTAATGAATTTAAGTTTATATTTTATTAAAAATTAACTGTGCTAATTGCTAATGCTAATTTTAAGTAAAACTTAAGGCGCGCTTGTGGCGGCTTCGGTTGTATCGGCAAACGTCGATCACTGGAGTTAAGCAGTGAAATGCGCGCCCATAATTTAGATGGGTGTCCGACGGCAGCGGTGTTTCGGGCGGCGGCACACGGTGTTGTCTGCTCGGGGATGCGGACCGAGCAACAACCATCTAAGTTATGGAATGAATGGTGTGTGAATGAGAAGGAGTAGGGGTCAAGGTAAAATAAGCCTTCAGGCTGCAGTGCACCACCTAGGGGGCGGTCGTCGGACCTGGGTGGGATGACCCCGAAAGGGTGAAAGAAAAAAAAAAAAAGTAAAACTTACGGTAAAAAATACGTACTAGTATATAATTTCGGAAAGCCCAAAGAGAGCCTAAAAACCTAGACAAAAATGTATACGGTTTTCCATAAGAAAAAAGACATAAGTTGGGCAATTTTCTTAAAAACTACTTAACATAAATAACAACTAATAACGCTAAAATATTCTAGACAAAATCATACATTAAATTAACCTTTGTATGTAAAGTAGTTTTTATAACTTTAGTAGCAAACGAGATTAAGAAAGTTGTAAAAATAGACAAAATCTAAAAATCACCCTAAATCTCCGAGATGGATCGCAATAGCCATAAACTGATTTAACTACAGTTGTTTTTTTCTTAAGAGTGTCCAATACCAGATTTTTGATATTCTTTACGGTTTAGGAGATACCCCGTAAAACCATCGAAAATGAAAAACCCTGTACAAAAAAAAAGGAATTATACGCGGTGCCTTTTTAATTTAAAATTTACTGCATAAAAACCTTTATACTTCCCATTATTACCATTTCTTTACTTCTAGTGTATCATAACATAAAAATGTTTTTGTTAACGAATAAATAATTAGGGTAAAAAAATGTAACTGTGGACCTATAAGTAATAAAATTTTAATATTAGTACCAGAGAACTTAAAATAAAATATGAAATATTTTAACAATACCTGAATGTTTATATGGCTTTACAGTAACTTATTTCAACTCCTGCTTTTTGTTTAGTATTAAACAATAGACCTGCCTGTTCATACCAATTTTATAACAATAGAGTAGGTCCTTACCTCGTTTAAATTGTTTATAAAACAAAACATTTTCTTTGTTTTATTGAATGATATTTCTTTAAAAAATAATAGAATTTAAAAATCTTTAAACTTATTTGTACCAATTTTTACTAATAATAATTTTCTATATTATAATTATATTATTTTTGCACTTTACTTGTTTCTGAAATAAAATAAAATAATCTGTAAAGGGTGCGACGGAAATGCTACCACAAATTTTTTGTCCAAAAGTGGATGATTCCGGAGATACAGGGAATTAAAAAGTTGTGTTGGTTTAAGCTTTTTATAAATGTGTTAGTAATGGCGGTATTGTCAGTACATTTGGTTTGAGGGGGCTTTTTGAGGTGAAAAATTAGAATTTGTTATCAATTTTATTGTAAACTTTAAATGGCGCATACAAGTTACAAACAAAATAACTTTTCTGTGCCATTTTGTTTAAACTTTTCTAGAAAAAAATCTTATTCTTTATTATATTTTAGGAGCCGTTTAAGGGATATCTGGATTTAAAATCCTAACGGCAATTTTAGAAAGTTTAAATTTACCTATGTCATAAATTATTGTTTAAGCTTTTAAGATACACAGTGGAAAAAATATATTTTTAAAACTTTACCACCCTATATCTTTGGTTAGTCAAACCATCTGTTTTACCGGATTTGAGGATTATTTCGGCATCACATTGTAAACCGTCGCTTGACTGATTTCTGCTCTAAACACAATTTTTTTAAACAATTAAACACACACAGGCTAGGGATGCGACATTGAAGCCAAACATCGATGTTTAACATAGAAAGCTGATTATCGACAGAAAGGATATAGCAAACAAGTAACAACATTTTTCTTAAACAGTGTTACATTTGATGTTTGGCTTCGTTGTCGCATCCCTAACATAGACGCATGATAAATAACTGATTTTTACACAAAAACGTGAGTTTACCTATTACAATTAAAAATCTCTGTAAATCTTATTTTCACCAAAAGTGTCTGATGGTTGGTTTCTAAAATAAACTATTCAAGTGTAAGAGCGCCCTCTAGCACAGAGTTGGGTCGAATTCGAATACGAATACCGGGAAAAGAAAATATTCGAATACCGAATATTTGAACACCCGGAATCGGTATTCGAATACTGTAAAAAAGATTCGAGTATCGGAAAAGGAAAAAAAACGATGATTAAAAGTTTGAAGAGCAAAAAAAAGGTCCTCTCCTTTTTTCCTACTTTTTGTTCCCTTTTGCTATTCTACTCGTGACAATTTTGGTATTTGAATACTGCTTACACATTCCGGTATTCAAATAGTCGAAACGCCGATATTCGAATACTCCAAAAAGTATTTGTCGAATACTATAAAAGTATTCAAATACAGAATCCCAAATACTAACCAAAAAGTATTTCGCCGAATACCAAACGCACAAATCTATTTGAATACTATTCAAATACCGGCAAAATGTATTCTGAATATTATTCAGAATACTGAGTATTCGAATACGACCCAACTCTGCTCTAGCAGAACCAACAAAAAACAATAGGACTGTGTCTAATTTTTTTCACAATCAGTAAAGATTCCACTTTAAAACAAAACCAAGTTTATGATTTGGTGATTAAATTAAATGCTATTAAGGTTAACCAAAATCATGAGTTTTTAACCAGTAAAACTTCACTTTTTTCTACAGCCCTTAGTTTACGTCCCAAATAAAAAGTGATAAACCAAAAACATGCTAAATTTTAATAGCAATGCCGTGGTAATATTGTTTTTCTAACTTATATAGGGAGATCTCCAAGAAAATTATATTTTTATATACGACCAAAGCTGTTACGATCTCTAACGGTATAGTTAGGAGCTTAAAAATAATTTCCAGCGGTTTTTTTTAGTCAGTTTTCATAACAGGATTTTTTTATGTCCTACGATTATTACTTCATGGGATATACTACCTATCCACCCTTAATAAAATACCCTGTATTTAAGTACCTAGATGCTAAAGCATTTGTGGTCTTAAGTATGTATCTTTAGTCGTTTCCGAGATCTTTTAGTAGGACACTTACCTTAAATCACCATTAAAAATATTTTAACATGCAAGAATTGTTTTCCTTTATTTATATTACACCCAATGTTTCATTATGCAACTTAATATTCTATACCAATTTGCTAAGGACATTTTACCGCCACTGATATTGATGCAGAAATTTTGTAAACCTTACTAATATAATGGCCTGAATAATAAATTATCAAAATATGTTTCGAGTAGTACATCCGACACTGTTTAATTTATTTAATTACTAAACGTGACGGGAAAAATTAATTTTGTGCCCAGTTTTATACCTAGAGAATGTTTAAATTCACTCATAAATAAAAAATTCATTGGAAACTTGAATCCAATTATTTGGCGTGACATATTTCAAATTAAGTTTTCCGGCTTTACCTTTCTGAATCATAAAATATGCATTGAAATATACAGTGTTATTGACAAGGGTAATTATTTTATCACATATGGTGATATCGCGTATAGAGATTTTTTTGCCGCAATCCTATTATCTAAATACACATTTAAAAAGTTTTTGTTTTCGTGACATTATTAATTAACATACTCTTAATAATGCAAACTCGATAATTTACAAGAAAAAAATCTTTAATTTTTCTATGCGGTAACAAGCGTTTTCGTGACTTTTGGGCTTTAAATATGAAATTTCAAAATAAGTATTTAAAAAAACCACAAATTTAATTTGTTCCATATATAGAGAACTTAGGCAAACAACCTGTATATGACCCATATGTAATTTTATAAGCCATTTTCTCAAAAGTCCTAAATATGCACATAAGGTGTTTTTCCGTTGGACGGCAGTATATTTATAGGCAATAATAGCTGAATTTTTGAAAATCTTTAAATAGTAACGTTACATATTTTTTATTAGTCTGTAAGTTTATGTGGTCGCTTAAAAAGGGACTACATTAAATATCCTGGTTTGTGATCCTTGACCATTTTTCCAAGACATTACGAATAGTCTAAGATCCGACATTAAAAAAATATACCCTAATCTGTTAATTGAATGAAATAATATTTTCTAGGCAGATTTTAATGTAGTGAATACAAGTGAACAACCTCTGCCAGCATAGGTCTGCTACAATTAATATTACTTAAATAACTAATAATTAATTTATTTATGATTGTTACCTTTACATGTTCATTGTATGTACCAAACAGTATATTATAAACCTTGTTGTAGTAAGCACCCATTTCTATGACTGCTATACTTACCTGCAGCCAGATGAGAAAATTTTCTGTTTGGTTTATGCAATTAACATGTAAAGGTAACAATTATAGATAAATTAGGTATTAATTAATTAATTTTTTTAATTGGAGCAGACCTATGCTGGCAGAGGTTGTTTACTTGCATTTATTACTTTAAAATCTGCCTAAAAATATGATTTCATTCAATTAACAGATGATGGTATAATTTTCTAATGCCGCATCTTAGTCTATACCAAGCTAATTTTTCGAAAGTAGCCTAATTTTGACGAGACGACTAACTTTTTCCCTACAACAATTTTCGTTTGTGGTAGCATAAAGGGGTAGCAGAGATTAAATATTTGGATTCGATAAATATCAAAAAAACAGGATGGCATACCTCGCAATTTGTAGGACAATGTAGGTGTTAAATTATATAAGTATTATTTAATCACCAAAATAAGAATTAGCAGGTTAGTTGTTATTTTTCACGACATCGTTACCATATATGTTGGTGGTAGGGGAAACCTTACATTTTGTAGCACAATGTTTTTTCGGTTTATTTAAATATTTATCTTAAAAACTAACAGAAAAAATCCCTGTTTGTAATAAATTTTTAATATCTGTCAAATCAACACACTTAATTTCTGCTACCCCTGTGTGCTACAACCAGCGAAAATTGTTCTAAGTAAAAAGTTGGGCGTCTCGTCAAATTAAAGCTACTTACAAAAAATGAGCTTGTTAGTAATGACTTGGAAAAACGGTTCAGGGATCCCTAACTATTCGATTATACCTTTTCATTAAAAATATTGTGACGTTGATATTTTGGAATTACATATATAGGGGCTACTTTTACGTCACTGGGGCAATGTACCATATGGAACTATCTATTGGGAGAATGAGACCGGTGGACCATCAAAACTAACTTTGCATTTTTTAACAACTTATTTGACTAAATAAATTTAGTACAGGCATATCCCTAGGGATAGCCCGTACGGGGCTTAACTAAAACTTTAACTTTATGCTTGACTTTACTAACTACTTCTTCTCTGATAAACAATTCCCCTTTTAATTTCTTTCTCTCTTCTTTAAATATCAAATTTTCCAGTGTTTGTTTTACATTTCTACGCTACCCAGTTTGTTTAATGTTCTTATTTTATTATTATAAGAGTAACCTAGAAAATTGTTTGATTTATACTTTTTAAACCTTGACACCTCACGTATATTTTTATATACCAAATTTCCCAATGTTAAGTAACCCAATTAAAATTTAAATTTCCCAAAAATGTATATTTTTAAAATTCCCAAAATGTATACTTTTTTTATACTAGGTGTTCACATATGCCCCCTTCTTGAAAGCGTTGGACCCACAACGCTATTAGAAATAAGCCAAATTTACTTTAAACCCTTTAAAAAAATTAGTTATATTACCGAAAACGATAGTTCCATATAGCTTACAAGAATTAAAAAAATCTAACAATGTTTAACCTATTATGTAAATTAACGTAAATATTCTTAACTTTCCAAAGTTTTAAAAACATCAAAAAAGTTTTATCTAAGATTTTTTTCAATAAATGTAAACAAAAAAATGTACAAATAGCCTTTAATTCAAAAAATAATTAATTAATTTGACTTTTTTTTCTAAAAATAAAAGATTTGTCATTGATCATAAAAAAAAGTTAATTTTTTTCTATTGTTAACAGAATAATTTCTAAATTTCAGATTTTTTTAAGTAGTTTTATTTAAATATAGTTGTAACGGTTAAGATTATTTTTAATGGAAAGTGGCCTAAATTTTATACCTCCTATATTGAAGACTTTAAATACATAGTGTTATTACTCATTAACTTTACTAAATATTTACTATCCAAAAACATCTGACTTGGTAAATAAAAAATGTTTATTTGAAACTAGCTAGCTCTGCATTATTAGAAATGCTCTTGACCTTTCCCGCATATTGTATATCATCAAAACAATGACCCTTTTATAACTTAATATTACATATACGGTGGGTTAAAAAAGAGTTATTATCAAATTTTACTTTTAGGCTACTTTTCTCTGCATATTAAATCATTATTATTATTAAAATTATATTTTTTTTTCTAGTAAGTAAAGACCAAACAAAAATACAATTAATTAAAAAATATCACAGATTTACCTAAAGACATCATACAACACTCGATTACAAATAACATTCTGTTCTAGATTGTCCTTCCTTTGTCGAACTGTACCGATCCACCTTGCCTCCCTGTCCATGTCCTTGATGGTGCGTTTCATTGGCCAATTGTCCCGTACTTCTTCTCCACATACCATTGTCTGCCTTTCACTCCCATTTTCTTCTTCTACATCAGGTTACTGCAGCCTCATGCCAATTTCCCCATATCCTGAGCTTCCTCAGGACCGCTAGATAGTCTTCTACCCCACCATTCAAGACCATAACTTCAGAGCTCTTCCCCATGCTAGAGCTGCGGCTTCCAGTGCTAATGCAGCCTCATGCTGCTTCTAAACTCCGTCTTCACGACGTAAAACAACAACTTCAACGCAAATAAATATTTCATATTCTTCTTCAACAACTCTTGCTAACACCATTTAACCAAATTTCAAAACTGAAGATATACCTTATCTTCCTTTTCTTGTAGCTACGCTGCTACCTCCTTGCAGCTACGCTACGCAACATATTTTTTCCCCATCTTCGTCACCTCACACACATTTCTTCTCCGGGGAACAGGACGCCTTTACCATATATATGGTATTTTCTTCCACAAATACACTGAGGGGTAGGAAGGGCGTACCATGAGCGACTTTTCCTATCGCATCACAAAGGGCACTGGAACTGGGGCGGGCACAGCTTACCATAACCGACGTTTCATAAAGGTCACTGGGAACGGGGGCGCCTCCACCATATGTGACGTTGAAATTTTGAAATATACATACAGGGTCACTTTACGTCACTGGGCAAATGTACCGTATGGAACTATCTATTGGGATAATGAGAAACGCAAAACTAACTTTGCATTTTTTAAAACCCAACTTAACTTATTTGACTAAATAAATTTAGTACGGGCATATCCCTAGGGATAGCCCGTACGGGGCTTAACTAAAACTTTAACTTTATGCTTGACTTTACTAATTACTTCTTCTCTGATAAACAATCCCCCTTTTAATTTCTTTCTCTCTTCTTTAAATATCAAATTTTCCAGTGTTTGTTTTGCATTTCTACGCTACCCAGTTTGTTTAATGTTCTTATTTTATTATTATAAGAGTAACCTAGAAAATTGTTTGATTTATACTTTTTAAACCTTGACACCTCACGTATATTTTTATGTACCAAATTTCCCAATGTTAAGTAACCCAATTAAAATGTAAATTTCCCAAAAAGTATATTTTTAAAATTTCAAAAATGTATACTTTTTTTATACTAGGTGTTCACAATATAATAAATTGAAGGCCTCAGTGGATAAAGGTGCTATGTGACATTATACTTGTACTGCAATAAGTAAAAAATGGCAATGTTTTTTTATAAATAAAAATAAAAATATTTTGTCTGCTTGTGATGTAAAGTCCGTAAGAGAAAAAAGAAAACAAAAATAATTGTAAATGTATTAAAATAGTAATTACTTAAAACAAGTAATTGTGACATAACACCTTCATTAATTGACGTCTTCAATTATTATCTACACGTCTGAATATTAACTCAGCTACAGAAGAATACCCGTTTTTGAAAAAAAATCATAATATCTAGTATGCTAAGATTTTTTCTAAAGAAATAAAAAGTTATTTAAAATAAGCATTAAAACCTAAACATATTGCCTTATTTAACCATCTCTGTAACTAAAGCGGTTTTTAAGATCCCTGTATTAAACAACAAAAAAGCTCATCCTCTCTAAATATTCTCGAAACTGACGTATAGCACTGCTTTTTGTGGTAAATTTCAATATTATTTAATTTTTTTATGAGTAAGTCAGTCGTATTTTTAGGATGAAGTTAGACAAGTTTATATAATAAAGCTGGCATTGCAAAAACGGCCCCTAGTAATAATAATACTAGTTTACTGCCGTGATTAGCAGAAACGCCGTATCTGCACTTCGGGTCAATTTTTGTTTTTTCAAATCAATAAGTTTAAAATTGCATTATTTTCTTGCCAAATTAGTAAAAACGCCCAATTGTACGTAAAAACTCTAAAACGCAATATCTAAAACGAAAATCAAAATCTTTTATAATATAAAACAGCTCAGGATAAACGCCATATCTAGCAGTGTAATGAACAATTAATTTCATATTGTTTTCTTTAATAGCAAACATTTTTGCGACCTTTTTGCTTAAAAACTCAATTTGCCTTTACACACGGTCTCGTAGTTATTTCTTTTTATCCTTTACTGCTGGAATTCTGCATTTTAAAAATATTGAAACAAACACTGCATTATTCAAAGCATATACATACTTCGAAATCTAATTTTAAGATTGAAAATTTGTTTGTGAAGGGAAATATAATATTTTTTGTTTGGAGAAAAAGCGTGGAGTGTAATGGGATTACTATACTTTGGGCACTTTATTATATTAAGAGAATACCTAGTAAGTAATTGTGGTTAATAACTTTTTAAACCAACAGTGGCGGCGCTGGGGACCAACTGCAATTGAGAGCAAGCTCTTGTATTTACCGGTACACAGGGTGTTAAAAAAGCACCCTGCCAGACTTTAAGGACATGGTTATAAGACCAAAAATCTAATACATAGTGTAATTTAATTGATGGCTAAAAATACAGGGTATAATTCCTTAGCTTATTTTAGGAAGAGAAGTGTGTTTAAATTTCAAAAAACTTTTTTCTTTTTAATGTCTTTATTTATCCAATCTTGTTTTAATATGGAAAGATTATTTTTGACATTAAGGGGTAATTTATCACTAACTTAATTACATTTAATAAGTTTAGTGACGACTTAAGAGGCATCTGAAGTAATATTTCCAAACAAAAAAAACTGTACGCCACTGACTGTGCAAATGTGTGTAAAATTTTTGTGCTTTCTTTAGATTAAGCAAATTAAAATACTGCTTTTATGTCTCTTAGTTTTTTTTCCTGATCTTGTTTAGTTTAAAAATATAAAGTTCACTTAATTGCATATTTTTAGACCACAAAAAAAACATTGCGAGATTTTTCTTTTAAAAATTAGATTTTATAATTTTCAATTAGCAATTATGTAACAAAAATAATAAGACTTATTTAAATAAGGTTTATATCTAGTATACCACTTTTAACTAAAATAAGTATTTTGAAATTTTTGTTTTGAAAACTAACACCTTGTATCTCAAAAGTTAAGACGTTTAGGACATAATGTTAATATTAACTTATTTTCCTAAAATACGCTTTGGAATCATACCCTGTATTTTTAGCCATCAATTAAATTACACCCTGTATAAACATGTGTCCGCAAATTATTTTCATAAATACCTATCATCAATACATATTACCCAATTTTGTTGTAATGTATCTGTCGCAGGCAAATGGTTATTTTAGGCAAATGGCTTCTGCCTAGGCAAATGCCTTTTGCCTGGGCAGATAACCTTATGAAAATAATTTTTATTTTAAATCCACACGAAAAACAATCGAAAGGCGTTGTGTGCTATAAGAGTGTAGCGCAAAAAATTGTGGTAAATATGTTTACTATTGACGTTCAAAGTATAATTTTTGTCATTAATTTTCTGTTATGAAAATCAACGAGTCCTAAAGTTTTGTAAGTGAATGATAGTAGCCAACAACAGTAACCAAATATGCATCTTGACTATATTATTGTAGTATTGAAAACGGTAACATGAAGTTCTGCTACAAAAGTATTAGCGAGTTTTACTACAACGTGTACCTGGGGCCTATAGTGCTACACATTGTAAATAACTGTGGTTTCAATTGCATGAATATTTACCGGATTTTTTTTTCGTGCATTTGCCTAGGTAAATGTGTTTGCCGTGGTCCTCATAAGGCAAATGAAACATTTGATAACATATTTTTTTGCCCTTTCGGGTCAGACGGTCCGCACCCCTAGGTGGTGCACTGCAGCCTGAAGGCTTATTGTACCTTGACCCCTACTCCTTTCCATTTATACACCATTCATTCCATACCTGGATGGTTGCTGCTCGGTCCATTCGTTCACCCCCGAGTAGAACACCGCGTGCCCTTGCCCAAAACCGACAACGGCCCGGTCACCCATCCAAGTCATCGACGCTGTCGATACAACCGGAGCAGCCACAAGCGCGCCTTGATAACATACTAGGCGTACAGTGTGTTTTTGTAGACTAAATGTAAAAAGCAAAAGCACGTGTAATTTGATTGGTTTGAAGCGCTATGGAGGGTCATGTAAAACTGTCACATTGGGGCGGTCATGGTTAGTTTTAGTTGGTTAAATCATTTTTTTAATTAGCATTATTAAAAATTAAAAAAAAGATTTAACTAACCAGAACTATGAATGACTCCCCAATGTGACAGTTTGGTGTTACCGTCTGGTTATGCCAATTTTTCTATTTTCAATTCCCTAAAAATTGGTTAGGCACATAGAATCAAATGCTATTTAACTAGGCAAATAGCATTTAAAAATGATAAAATACTATTTGCCCAGGCAAAAGGTATTTGCCGAGGCAGAAGCCATTTGCCTAAAATAACCATTTGCTTACGACATACTTATGAAATAATATCGTGATAAAAGAATTTTTCCTTGCATAAACCAAAGAAACAATAAAAATACAAAAAAAAATTATTTGTCAGAAACATTCGTTCAGTTGGCGCTCGGGACGCCAGTGAACCTAATAAGTTTTATCAAGTAAGAGTTAAATTTGTTTCTTTTTGCTAAAAATAACATTGTCAAATTTAAACAAATAGGAGTAAATGGTATTTAAGGTATTTATAAAAAATTAATCTTTTCTTAAAAGTTCAGAACCCTGTAAGTTGAAAACAAATTTTACGGACCCATGTTTTTATGACCTATTTGGCGTAGAGTCATAAAAAAATGTCCCCTAAGGTTTGGCAATGCCTTTTTCTTAAATCCTGTATATCTGTTTAATTAAAATTTTTACTTGCACGTTTTGTTGCCCACTCTCCAAATTGTTCTGCCGGGTATCGCCCAACTTAATAGAAAAACCTGGCGCCGCACAGTGCGTTGATATGTGGACAAAATGCCAAAATTATTGTTTTTATAATAACTTAAAATATCTGCATTTTTACTCATAAATGACCAGATAATAAGAAGTCAACTCGTTTTCTTTTTTTTTCACTTGCCAATATAGAAATATGCAGCTTTATATAATATAAGCAATGCGTTTTGGTATATCGGCCGGCAATAGAATAACAAAACAAGCACTATTAGTCACGCCTGTTTACATGCTGGTATTTAGTTAGATTGTCTCTTTTCCTCACATTTCCTATGTGTTATGTTATTTAACTGAATCTGTATGTGGCCTTTTTATAATACAGAAAAATGCCTTGCCATTTAATTTTTCTTAAGTTCAAAGGTTAACTACAGTTAGTCTATAAAAAAGTGTCTATTGTTTTTTATGGCTGATAATCTAGAAGGTTTATATTTTAGAAAAAAAAACAATATTTTTTTATATATACGATTTTTATTTATTATATTTCTTAAAATTGGTCTTGCAATAAGCTTTAAAGTAAATAAAGTTTAAGATTTGATATGGATTTTTAAAAAGACACTTAATTTACCGAAATCTGTTAGTTTTGATGTTATTGATATTTAACTTGGTATTTGGTTATGTTGTTACGTAATGGTGAGTAAATAATATAAGTTATTTAAAAAAAAATATGTTTATTGACTTGTTTGTGAATATGCAATCTAACAATTTTTTTTGTTTATAATTAAACAAGATCAAAAATATTAAGGGACAAAAAGTTGTATTTTTACTTACCTACTCTAAAGAAAATATAAGAATTGTATTGCAGTCAGTGGCGTAATTCTTTAAGTCACAAATATTCGTTAAAGTGTCGCTCGAGACGCCACTGGACTTGGGAAATTTAATAAAATAAGAACAAAATAAGCCCCTTAGTGCACCAAATAACATTACCAAATTTCATTAAAATTGGAAAAGGGATATTTGCGATATTTATAAAAAACCAATTTTAAAAATTAAAGTTCAATACCTTGTATCTTGAAAACTATGCAATTTTTGACCTATATTTAAAAAAAAAAATTAATAAATAGGCTCATTAATAAGCTCTTAAGTTTTTACCGCAACCCTCAATATTTATGTAAATTGACTCCTATTTTTTAATTACCCTGTAAAATATTATTACAGTATTGGTTTCTCCTTGTGCAGAGCTTGGTAACCTACTAAAATAAATAAAATAGCAAAAATATTTTAGTACAATTAGACTGATACGATTTTTGTCCAGAAATCTCTATCTCTTAACGCACTGTGCGCCGTAACTGTAAACTAATAAAATACAGTTTTTATTGTGGTAACTAGGGTTACTGACTTTTCAAACCAATAAAATATATTTTTGTTTAGGTATTTTTGACTATACCTAAAAAGTCGACTAAATATACATACAGTGCTTGTCTACATTTACTCTAACATCTGAGTTGTTTGATATTTTTTCACAAAAGTTTGAGGACTTTAGTGAGACAACATAAACCAAATTTTAAACAGAAGCTGACAGTTATAAATGTCAAACTGACAGCTGGGCGCATTTTGAAAAGAAAAAGTGATTGGAAAGAGGAGTCTTGTAATACACCATTTTAAAGCTCCTGACGAGTACTTTATAACCCCAGAAAGTAAAGTCAATACCTTTACCTACAACAAAATGGCGGTACTTTGAAAATTACCTAAAATATACACTAATGTGGTATTTTCTTAGAGCTCTTTCAAGGATTTATTTAATGGTAATATTGATAATACTATTCAGGGTAGGACAAAAAGCATAAATTTTTTTAATGACGTATATTATTATTTTTTAAATTAGGTATATCTAACTTTATTAGTTTTGGAGATATGGCCATCCAAATCATTTATTAAGGTAATTTTCAAAATACCGCCATTTTTTGGGGGTAAAGGTATTCACTTTATATTTTGGGGTTATAAAGAACTCGTCGGGAGCTTTAAAATGATGTGTCACAAGGCTTCTCTTTCCATTTAATTTTTCTTTCTAAAATGGCGCCCAGCTGTAATTTTTTGTCTAAAATTTGGTTTATGTTGTCTTACTAAAGTTCTTAAATTTTCATGAAAAATTACTAAACAATTCAAAAGTAAGGAAGGGGGTCCTGACTTTAGACAAGCACTGTATACCCATATATATACTTTTAGAGAAAAATACAATTATCAATTTTGCATCACCATTTTATTACGAAACTTAGTTTATTAAGTAATTAAAATTTTATATTTGTTATTTCAATTTATTTTTTGGTCTTCATATGGTGAAATTTAAAAACTGGGTCAAATCTAACAAAAACGTATATTTTTTTATTACATTACAAAACATTATAATAATCACTGTAGTAGTGTGAAAATTATTAAACAAATATAATATAAAAACAAAATAATACAAGAATTTTATACGTATTAAAACATGCTGTTTTTACTTTTGGAAAACCTACATTTTAGGATTCTGTGGGAAATATTATCAGACTTTTTATGCAGAATGATTATTAACCTGTACGCATTAACTTGGGAAAAATAATGCTAAGGACAAACCATAGCTAATAATGAAAAAAAAGAAAGTAAATTTGTTTTTTCTTAAAAAGATATTCAATTATTTTAAATTAAAAATGAACGTAAATCCTAAGCACAAATTATTCCTAAAGCTTACAGCAAACAGCGAGCGCAACGGGAGAGCAGCGCGGCATCGAAGCGTTTTAATACATTGAATATTTGCCTAGCGTTACGTTACGTCGCCATCCCGCCTGGCGTGTCACGGGCCTGTTTTCATATGACATTGACGCGCTGATGTCCCGCTGCTGTCACATCGCGCTCACTGTTTGCCGGAAGCTTAATAATAAAAAAGTTCCTAAACTATGTTTTGTTACAAAATAATCAGCTGAATATTTATTCTCTATAAAAACTTAACCAATAAACAAGTTATAATGATCTTAGTACTTAGTGCTACTTGTGGTTGTATGTGAGTTTATTTTTACGCTATAAGAATTAAAATTGTGGCCTATAATTGTTAAACCAAATTATTTTGACACCATAATTGGGTAACTACTAGGACCTTAACTAAACTACTTAAAATCGTTTTTTTTTAAATCATCGTGCTTTAAATTCGACGTACTTCAGATTTGTTTTAATCCAGGTTCGTCGTAATTTCCTTGATTTTATAATTAAATTAAGAACCAAATACAAATTGTTACTTATTTTATTAGACAGATTAAAAATAGTTTATAAAAACACAAAAAAACGTCTACCTGTAATCGTTGCCCGGTCTAGCCGCATGGTAGCTACTCCACTGTAAGTCATTATTTGTCCCCAGAATTTTCGTTCTTTTTTTATTAAAATAATAAATTACCTTCCCAACTAAAAAGAATTTTTTTACTTCTTTTTATCTCTTTTTCCATTATTAGTCCCGTTTCTTCTAAGCAATTATTTTTCATGTTTATGCGTATATTTTTGTATTTTTTTATTTATTGTTGTTGTGTGAATAACTAGCCAACTCGTGCCTACTTCGATGGGTGTTCATTACTTATATTTTTTCTAAACTTTTTGTTAAATTATAATAAAATATAGCATATAGCACTTCTGAATAGTGTAGCTAGATTGTAAAATAATTTTCATGATCGGTTCAGTATTTCCGAATATTAACCATTACAAACAAACAAACAAATAAACAATTAGAGTTACAAATTTTATCTCTTTATAATAGGTGTATCAATATAGATATTAAAAATATTAAATACTTGTTCTATTGATAAGGGCTGTTATATAAAAAGAATATTCTTTTTTATTTAACTCTTTTTTAATGGTAACCGTCGATTATAGACGTAATTTAGAATGGACCAAAGTCACATTCACATTATAAAATTTAAATTGGTTCTTAATCTGTTTTTAATTAAGAATCTTTATTAAAGAACTTATGTAAAGGGTTCTAAAAGAAGCAGAGTAAAACTTATTATTAAGTTAAATCCCTTGTTTCTGTAATTATTAATTTTTTCAACAAGTGGGTCGTTTCAGAATCTGTCAATTAATGTGTAATGAATTACAGTATCCATATGTATTTTGATTTCTGAGATATTTCAATTTTACAATTAATTAAAGCTTAGAAAGCAACGGACAAACTAAAGAGCAAGCGAGGCTTCAAGCGAGCGGACGGGAGACAAGCGATTTTTCGTACAGCAAGGCGGTACGGTAATTTTTGGTCGCTCTGTGGTTATGCATTAGCTTTTGAAAAAACAATCGCTTACTTGACGCTCCCCCACTTTTCTGTCTGTCGATGGCGGTCTTCTAGAACTAAAATGCAGGTTAGCATCAAGCGGGCAATCGGCAAGCAAGCGAGTTTTTCATAAAGTTATGTAGTAAATGCAAGCGAAAACTGGGCGTAGAGCGACAAATCAAACTTGTTTGAATTTTTAGCGAGCGATTTTAATTTATTTGATGGTTTGTTGTTGTGTTTTACTTTATATAATTAAAAATTAAAATAAATAAAATGTGTAGCAATAATTAAAACGACTAATATCATACGCGAATACCCTTGTGGCAATACACGAATAAAAGTGTATAAAGTCGGGACGTCATAAGAAGTCCGCTATCCCATTAAGTCCCCAAAAATTTTTATAGTTTATCTAACAGCAAGCCAGTTAAGTTAAATACATTAGCAGTGCTTGACCGTACAGAAAATTCTACTGGTTCTCTTGCATTATGCAAATTTTAGTAGCCGAAGTCAGCGGTTGCAAAACAAAGTTATCTTTTAAGAGTCAGGCCGATTTTATAAATCAAAATTTAATTTTAGTATTAGTATTAGTATTAACCTACAATAAATTAAGACATTGTTGTAGCACTGTTTAGCTACATTTAAAAAAATTAGCAATGAAACTTGAATAAAAAGAAGTTACGGGTTTTAACCTTTTTATGGCATATTTAAGCAATTAACAATTTTAAATTTTAGAGAATTTTAACGTCATTTCTTAAGACTAAAAATAAATAAAATTGATTTTTAAACAATCTAATTTAAAAGTATGTTCTTAAATCTTGTGACTTGCTAATATAATGCCATTACTAATACTAAAATTAAATTTTGATTAATATATCTGGCCTTAAGGTCAAAGCACACTAGGCGCTTAGGTCTCGGTACGCTCACCGACCGGTAAAATATTTTACATCTATACTCAGCAGGCTCTCAGGTCATGGTTCGCTCAGCGTTCGGTCACGATCAAAAATTTTGTATGCTATTCACACACAACGATCAACATATGGTCAATTCAGTTTGGGTACAACTACAGTATAGTTAAAAATAAACTCTATACCATTTACCTATACTAAATCTCATTTTTATACATCTCATGCTGTAGAAGTTATGACTTTTTAAATAGATTCGTACATCCGGTTTAAACACAAAGGTTTGTTCAAAATATCAGCGAGAAAAATGACCGGTCCTAGACCTAAGCGTACCAAGAGCTTACAAAGTGCGAAGCGCCTAATATGAACGGGTCTAAAATATTTGACCGGTCGGTGAGCGTACTGAGACCAGAGTGGCTTTTCAGTGACGCAAATAGAGCGCTCCCGAGTAGCTCAGGAGCATTTCGTTCTACTTTAAGGCGTTCCAGTGACGGAAAGTGTTATGCACCTGAGCTACTCCGTTTTTCTTTCCCCTTGCCCCTCATGCACCAGCCCCTCTTCTGGTTTTTGTGCTTCAAACTTGTTTCTTTATGGTTAACGATGGATTTTTAAAATTATTTGTTTAAAATGGAAATAGATATTAAAAAGAGATTATTATTATAAAGCCAAGAAAGGTTAAAAAAAACGAAATTTTAAAATTTCTTAAAGTTATCTCTCTTTCCTTGTCTAAGGATGCGTTCCAGTGACTAACTTTTTTATAGCAGATCAAAAGCTTCAAGCCCTAGAGAGTGAAGCACAAAAATGTTCGTCACTGGAAAGATACCCTGAGCGCCTTGACATTAAGATGTTATGTACCGCGACAAATATAAATAGTTTTATTTTATTTTTTATACACCAAATAAAAAACTTTGTGATCAATAAGTTAAAATTTTTGTCAGGTTGTTTGTCCCAATATTCATTGCCAATATTTGGGTTTTATTTTTTTAGGTACAAAAGTTATTAGGTAAGGCAAAGTTTACGGAATATATTTATATTTCGTAAACTTTGGGTAAGGGTTGTTAAAATGCCACAGAATCTGAAAATTCCAGGTAGGGATTAAACTTCCTTAAATAGTTTACCTACACTTATATTCATTTGGTAATATTTTAGTATTATATTATTAGGTAATTATTAGAACAATAGATTAGAGGTATTTATACAGGTTATTATTAAAAAAGATTTAATTGACCATTCCAATGTTTAGCTGTTTCTATTCGTTTACAAAAAAGTTAAAAAAATCCTATAGTTTCTTTCTTATTGTGTGTAAAATAAAAGCAGTTATAAAGTGATGGAGAATTTTGAGCAAGTTCACAAATCGCCTAAAAGGTGTTTATCTTCAGGTAAACGCCGTCTGGTGCTACAAGTGGCCCTTTATTTTTACTTTAGTAAAAAATCACTCGGGCCCGTTAGTGTCTGTTTTAGCAGTGCAAAAACGAACGTCTGATGCTTGTGGTATTTCAGATAAAACTTTAAGAATACTTCATAAGTATAGAGGAATTGGACAGACTAAATAAAAGGATTTGAATTCGTTTAAAAACCATTAATTTACCCCAAGCTATAAAACTATCCATCAGGGATATTGTTTATGATGTGTATAAAGCTAAGGAATATGTTACTTTTAACCATTCTTAAGAAGATAAAGGAGAAACAACTTTGCGATATTGGAATAACCAGTTTGTCCATAATTTTAAAAGATATGGGCTTCCAATATAAAACAAACTAATAATATAAAAATGATATGCGAGTTGTCTAGTGTTGTTTTAAAAAGATGGCAATTCTTAAGAAAATATATAAATACAAAAAATCTTAAGTTTCTAGACAAGTTGTTTTTCTTGACGAAACATGGATATTTGCAAAAGGAGCTTTAACCAAAACGTCTTGGCAGGATGATTCTAAAGATTGCCATTCTAATACCAGTGCAACTAATGGTAAAGGTACGTAATAATACATGCTGGTAATAATTTCTTTCAAATGCTAGTAAAATATTTTTATCAACAAAAAAAAACCAGACGATTATCATAGAAATATGGATGCAGAAATTTTTGAACACTGATTTGAGGAAAAACTTTTAAAAAGTCTAGAAAAGCCTGAAACTACCATGGTATTTTACTTGCTATTCCAATTTATTATAAATTACACTAATTATAGTGCCTGTAATTATACCTACAATATTTATTCTGGCACAATAAAATATATTCTTATTATTATCACTATTCAGATATATAAAATATAATTCATTGTTTGAGAGCCACCCACTAACGAGCTCAAAAGTTTTATGGCTTAGCGGACTTGATAGAGCGATTTCACTTTAGTTGATATATTGTGTGTAAAATTATTACAACACACTACAAAAGCACACAGATTTATCTAAAATCAGTATAATATCCAAAATTTGAAAGCATGATCAACGCGGGATATCGCATTTTCTGTACAGCTATTGGTTAACAGGCAATACTTTAGGTTTACAATAATTATATTTTATAGCCTTTCAACAGATAGCTGTACAGAAACCGCAATATTACAGAGTTGATTACGGTTTAAAATTTTGCATATTATGTATAACTTGAACAATGTATAGACTTTTTACAAATATATTTAAAAAAAATCAAAACATAGGAAGTGAAATTCTTTAAATTTCTTTTTTCTTTTATTAATAGTATGTATTCCGTATCTACGCAACTTCTCTAAAAATAATTTTCACTTCATATGTCTATTAGGATATTTCTTTTAAAATTAGATAGAGGCGCCATTTTTACAAGACACACAACATGATAACTCTGCGTTTTTAGATTTAGTTTGACAAGAAAATCGCCTTGCAAAAAGTCGCTCGCTTACCGATTCCAAGTGGCCACACCGACACTTAGCGGGCGCGAAAAAATAGTAATTTATGTTAAAAGTGCATAAAGTGATTTTTTTTACGAATGGGAAGTTTAACAGCACAAGCCGTCAGGCGAGTGCGGCAATCCTATGAGTAAAAAAGACACTATATGCATGTTTTACATACTATATTTTTCCACGACCATATAAACATTTCCCAAAATACCATTTTATACTTGTTTTATTTATCTAAACTTATTAATTTTAATGTTTGCAGCACATTTATTATATTGCAACAAAAAATCCTTATTTTTTAAGAGACAATTATCCTCCTCATAACTATGCATTTATTATTTAATTTTAGAAAATTGTATGTACTTACAGTTTTGTACAAATAATACAAAAACAGTATTAAATCCTTTTTAATGTCTTAGTCATTCAAATTTATTATTACTATTAATTTTCAATAATTTCTAATAAATTTATTCGCAAACTGTCAAATTTTAAAACTAGTAACACATGAACTTAAAGAAATAATGACGAACTCAAAGGTAACTTGACCGTTTGGTTCAGTTGATGTCGCATTTACTGTTAAATTGCATAAATTAATATTTACGTTTGTTGTAGTAGGCATTGAAATAAAACACCAATTCAAAGTGTAAAAAAAGATTCGAAGTGTTAAAAAAGTTACTTTTTTTACACTTTATGCAGTGTACTAAAATGGAGTAATTTAACTTCATGTTAACGATTTAAAAAAAAGCATTTTTTTAACGGTCGTGGAAAAAACATTTATTTTAGTTTACAACTAATTTTTTTAAATAATTATAAGCGATAAGAAAGAAATGAATGGAACTTTTTCAATAACTTTTTTCATACTTTTTAATGAAGCATTTTTAAAAATATATTATTTCAATTTCTTACATTTTCCAAATAATATTTTTGCGATTTTTAACCACCCTGTATATTATATGGCAATTTTTTTATAGCTTTAAGCATTTCGGACAAAGCAAAAATTTTCTTAAAGAATAATGAAATTTAAAAAAATTACAGGTATAGTTAAGTCCATCCGTGGACACACTGTATAATCAATTATTTGTTAAAAATCATGTAAAAATTTTATGTGACTTTATTCTTTGTTCTTTTCCGAGCAAATGCTAATTAAGTTTTCGGTTTCTCTTTGAATATCTTTTTGCATATCTTAAATACTTAATAAAAGATAATAAGAGCCAATCAAAAAGTTTAATTATATTTTAAGTATTTTATTCAACCTAAATAAACTTCTTGATAAAGTTAACATGAAAGTTAAATGATTTAGTATTATTTTCTTTTGGGGTTAGAAACTTAGGTTGTCCTCAGAATTAATTAAAGATTAGATTACAAGATGTAATTAACGAAAACAGGTTACCAAGAAAACAATGTTGTTTCAATTATTACTTTTTGAACTATACCGGATGTTTCTGAAAGGTGGTTCCCCCTATATCTTTTTTAAAAACGTCTCGTATGAAAGTTTTATACTTTTTCATCTACTATCTCTGGAGCATAAAAACAGAAACAAATTAACATCAGAAACTCTAGAAAAATGAAGAAGTTAACTTTTTTTAAATGGAACACCCTGTATATTATATCATCATTATAAAGATCTTCTAAAACCCTTTACAAAAATACGATGTTTGATATATCTGTCTTAAATAGTTTACAAAATATGACCACTTTAGTTTGACAAATAGTAGATATAATTGTTATTATACCTACTTACGGCACTAACCTGAGACTGTAGCTGTAATGGAAATTATACGCAGATTTAAACGGCCATATTTTCGAAACTATTAAAGATAGAGATATCATATATGTGTATTTTTGAAACTATTTTAGAAGATCTTTTTAAAGGTGACATAATATACAGGGTGTTTCTTCCATTTTGAAAAAGTGTACCTTTTCATTTTTCTTGACTTTTTATGTTAATTTGTTCCTTTTTTATGCTCCAGAGATAATAGTTTTTCCTATCCTTCTTGGTTATAGTTAAAATTGGGTGGCAAATATAAGTAAATGAAAACCCTGTACATCGTTTATTTGACAAAATTTTGGATTGGTTGTGCTATTCACTATTTTCAAATTTTAAATGGCACAACCGGTATATTTTATCCTATTTCGATAGAATATGACATTCTAATTACAATGACAGCTCACATGTCAGTTTTTAATATTTCTGCTGGGCAAAAATGGTTTTTATCATTCCGATCCAGAGTGCCATGATTAAGTTAAAACTGCTTATTTTAGGTAAAGTAGCCATAACAAAATTAATTTAATAGTCATTTGTTTTAAAGATTTCTCAGGGTAAAATCAAAGTTTGCAAAATCCTATTTATAGCCATAACTACTTTTTCAAATGGAACAAGGGTGGCTCGTTAGCATATCCTAAAAATGCATGTGATTTTGAGTAATTTAGTACCACATAGGCAGTATTTCGGGTAAGACATTTTCTGCACATAACAAATTCACATATAATTCATAATTTAGTCATAAATCGATATTATTATTTAGAATAATGGTTAGTTTAGAGTTATTTTACTACATGATTTTTACATACAAACCTTTCTCGAAATACCGCTTACCGTGGTACCAAATTATTCGAAATAAAATGCTTTACGAAGGATAACAAACCATCCTCGTTCCATTTGAAAAAAGGAGTTATGACTATAAATAGGATTTTGCTAAATTTAAATTTGCCCTGAAAAGTCGTTAAAAAACAAAAGACAATTAAATTATTTTTTTCACGATTACTTGACTTAAAATAAACCATTTTGGCCTAATCATGGCACTCTCGATAGGTTTTTAAAGAAATATATTTTTTGACAGCAGAAATGTCAAAAAATGACATGTGAACTGTCACTGTATTCAAAATTTCATATTCTATCGAAATTGCTGTATTCCTTTTATGCTCCAGACCGCCCGGAACGACGTCATAAGCGTTCCTTTTACAATTTTTTGAAATTTTTTCATATTGTAGAACCGTTCTTGGCACTATTAACAGTTCAGAGAACGGTTCAGAACGGTTCTACGAGGTAAAAGGAATACATTAAATAAGTTAAAATATATCGCACCTTTCATATTATAGGGGCACAATTAAAAATTTTGTAAAATTGATATTAAATATCGGGTCGCGTTACTCGGAAATAAGATAGAGACACAATTATGTTTGTGCGCCCCATAAGTGGCTCTGTCTCTTTCTGTCAAGGGCAACATGCAAAGTAATTGTTTTTGTGCCTATATATCACAAAAACTCAATTTCACAAAATTTTTAATTGTGCCCCTATAATATGAAAGGTGCGATATTAGTGGTTCCATTTAAAATTTGTAAATAGCAGTAATTTTCGGTTAAACCGTAAGTAATATAAAATAAGTAAATAGATCAACCAATCCAAAATTAGGTTAAGTAATGATATACCAAGGTTAATTTTTCTATCTTAGAAGATAAAAAAGTTATAGGGGGAAAACACCTTTAAAAACCTGGTATAAGTAAAAGATAAAATAATTAATTTGAGTTTAAAAAGGACTATGTACATATAATCTATAGGTACTTTAGGCGACTTGCAGTATGATAGTTAAATTGATCCATGATCCTTCTTCCATGGAAGAAAGGACATTTTTTAAATTGTCCACTTGTGTTAAATATTAATGGGCAAGGGAAAAAAACTTTTTTTTACTTTTATGCTTTAACTTTATTTTGTTATAAAAATTTGTACAAATAATAAATTTGGTTTTGTTCCATTTTAAAAATAATAGTACTTTACTCCTGGTCATTTTTCATATTTTTAGTTAGTAAAAATAACTCGCCCTGTATATTACCAATCGACGTCAAACTTGGTATTTATTAGTGTTGAAACATGCGCCTAGGTATCTCAAAGTACCAAATTAATATTCAAAATTTTTGGTCTATTTGTCTTCTGTAACAACTATTCTGAAACACACCCTACAGGTTGGTCCGAAAGTAATTAGGCCAAAATCCAACTGGACAATTACGGCAAAATATAAAAATAAGTTAATAATACCCGAGATACAGGGTGTCAATATTTAAATAATATTGTAATAAAACCATAGATATCTCATATTTAGATACACAGAGCCTAGTTGCCTTTTGCGGCTTTTTACGACCTCGCACAGTAAACCAACTCGAAGCCCACCGGAAGGTTTTTGGTACATGCACATTAAAAAGTCATGTCCAGTACCGGACTTAAATCTTCTTTAAATCATTAAATAATTTAAAAATCTTGAAATCTCAGTATCTTAATGTGTAAAGAAAAATATTCGTTATATATTTATATAATAATTTATATTATTTTACATTTCTTTACGAATATAAATTGGGTAGTGATATAAAAAAAAATATTATGAACACGATACGTCAACAGTGAATAATTGCTAAAATATCATTGAAGAAAAGGTAAACGGATTACCTGGGTCACGTTAACAGGAATAATAATTTAATATCGTGAGTTTACTGTCACTTGATAAAATAAAAAAAGGATATGGTCCAGATTCTGTGATGTATTTTGGACTACTAAACACGGATGCGTGATCAGAAAAGTCACAATTTTTTCCTGATCTTAAAAAACTTCGTTTATGTTTTATTCTTAGTTTAATAGACAGGGGCATGCGAGCAATAGGCTACAATGTTTTTCTTCAGTTTTAAAGTTTTTTAGCAATTTATTCAAGAATAAAAAAGTGATGGTGACACAGACATGCAAAAGACCTTTTTTATTTATGTTCTGAACTTAAATAAAGGGTAAATTTTGCTTTAGCATCCACCATCCGCATATATAGTACTTTGCAAAAAACCGTTAAAAAAATTCTGATTTTCTATTCCGATAATTTGAGATTAGATATTAGCATATATCACATATCTGGGTCCAATAATCTTGTTTCATTTTGTAGAATAGTGTAAGCCGAGGCAAGATAAAGGAGACAAAAAGGAATCGGCCAAAAAACAATGTCGTGGTTTCGCAATATCAGAGCAGGAGAATGTCCGTCCAACAACTTCTAAGAATGGCATAAAAAACATTTTAAAAAATTGGCCCCTAACCTATAGTGATTAAAAGCACTAAAAAAGGGGTAAATAAAGTGTTATGGTCGCTAAATTAATAATATTAAATTCAGCTAGAGAAAAATTGGACATATACATTTCATTACACATTTAGAGGTTAGAACATATTACAGAGAAGTTAAAAAACAAAATTTAAAATATTACTACAATAAATAACGTAAACGTTTTTGTCGATATTATTAGAATATTTTAAAAAATACTTATTACGTTCTAATTATTGAAAGCTGTCAGGGTAGCAAATCAAGTGATACCATTTCATTAATTCAGTTACATTGTTAAAACTTATGTAATACATTTAGTTGATATACTTACTTATTTTACTTTCTTTTAATCAGCCCCGGATCTTTATTTTTGAACGAGGAGCAAAACTTGCCTTATGCCGCCTCGCCCTGCCTATAATTTAAAGAGCAAAAAAATTGCTTTCTTTTTAAATACCTATGTATAAAAACAAATTAAAATACGACCAAAAGAAAAGACTTTCTCTCTTACAATCGTCACTTTCTTATACATTCCATGTTTCAATTTGCCGCCCCTTGAAGGTGTCACCCGTCGCAGACAATACTGTTTGCCCCCACCCCTCCTAGATCCGGGACTGCTTTTAATACTTTTTTCTTAAATACGGCAACAATTGACATATAGCGTATTAGACGTTTTTGATGTAACTGTATTTTTAAAATTTATTTAAATACGGTACCGACTCAACGTCCTTTAAACGGAAAACGGCGATAAATTCATATGATTACTGATACTTCGTTTGGCGCCAGGCGCGTTTTCTTTTGATTTGCTTGCGGACAAACTCATTTTTTCGCCCATGAATTGTAACTTTTGTTTCGCGCAGGTAACAAGCATTGGCTATTCATTGAGATCAGTGAATAAAACTCGGTATTCAGGGGTTTCCACATGACCTATTCATATCTAATGTTAATTTTTATATGTTATCTAAAAGACGCTTCCTACACTACTCTGAACATCGTAAATTTTTTGTGCTTACCTGTATGTACCATTTGAGTAAAATGTAGAATTCCCTTATGCCTTTAACACAAAAATGTATACTTTGTAAGAATTACTCTGGGCAACCTGTTATAGCCTACTCACTAAGGTAGTAACCACGCTGCCACAAAATGTTGCATGTCACCAAATTTTATAAGTTACCGATTACACCAACTGTTGTTACTCGTTTTAGTTACAAAAAAAAGATATTTTAAGATAGCTTATTGTAAATTTAGGGTAATGATGTTATCTTAAATTTATTTTGTTATACAGAGGAATAGTTAGAAGTGTATTTTATAAAAATAAAATGTAGACTGAAAAAATGCTGACTTAAAAACTAACTAACAACTGATCTATCACAAAATTTCTGGTACCACGAAAAATCGGTCAAGCCATTTGTTAGGCTTTTGTAGGTACAAATTGTACCCATTTTTGGAGATTTACATATTTTATGGTTTATGGTACTGTTACAACTAGAATAAAACCCTTTGTAAAAAGAAGAGACTATAAAAAGAAGAAATACCAAGTAACTTTATGGGTATAATATAATTGTTTGGGTTTTCCCAACAATAAAAGGTATGGACAGGCCCGACGAGGGGGCGTTGAGGGCAGTACAAATTACCGGGGCCCGAACTGAAAAGGAAGCCTGCAGCCTGCGCGGGATGAAGAATGTAAGAAATATAAGAAATAATAGTGGATGAATTGGGTTAAAAATAAATAGAGACTATGGGTTTGTCGTAGGTAAGGACTTTTTGGGTAATATTTAAGGGGGCCTCTAACTTTTGCTTGTACCGGGTCCTGACTCGGTTTTCCACGGCCCGGGTATGCACTTTCTTAGCGGGTTTACAGCAAATCGTTTTCCCGATAATTGCGTTTTAATTGTGTAGTGCAACCAAAAAATTCTTGAATTACAGTATATTTGCTACAGCTATATACTTTACTAATTATCTATTTTTTCTTCTCATTTACTTGGGAATATTTTAAAATTTTTATGTACTTATCTGTGTGTGTCTTATTAAGTTATTTATTTTTTAAACCTATTTCCAAGAAAATTGAAAAAAATATGTAAAATTGTTAATAAAAACAGATAAAAAAATAATTATTTAATGTATTCTTCCATGCAGAGGCGCACTTACAGCCTTGCCGCCCGTAGGCTATTTTATTTTCGCCGCCCATTTCCTCATCTTTTTCCGTCTGAAAAAATTTTAGAAGAGCAAAAAAAAAAAAGGTCCTCACTTCCATTCCTTTCAATTGTACGTAGAAGAATTCCAAATCCAACAAAATTATTCATCAGACATTTTTTATTTCTGTAAAAAAAATTGTGGCCGAATTTGCCGCCCCCAAAATCCGCCGCCCTAGGCTTCAGCCTACTCAGCCTATTGGTAAAGGCGCCACTGCTTCCATGTTCTTTTTGGTTGCATTAAACAACCTAAAGGCAAAAAAATATTTCAAAAACATGTGTTTAGAGCAATTCTTATACATTATATTTTTTTGTGTAGCTAGCGTAGCAGAGATCATTGTTTTATTCAGATGGTATAGAGAAGGTCACCGTACTGTAGATTGTGTCCTTTAGCGTTTTACTGTTCCAATATAATATTTAAGACGTATTAAAATATTATTGAAATAATTTTAAAATATTTTTTTAAATTTCAACACCCTGTATCTTAATTGTAATTTACTATTTTAACAAACGAATTTTGACCCACTACTTAGGCACCACCCTGTATAAGCAGGAGCACAACTTGGATTTTTAAGCTATACTTACTAATGCCTTGTTCAGACACGGCTAGTAATTTAGTCGAATAGCGAGTACTCCCGTGCGTGTGGACAGTAAAAATCAGGAAAGTAGTTTAGTGTAGTAGCTATCCACACGCACGAGAATATTTAATAACTCGCTACTCGACTAAATTACTAGCTGTGTCTGAACAAGGCATTACTGAGACATACTGAGTGGTGCGTCGCCGAGTGGAACATAGGAAATAATATGTAAATTTTAAGGGGGTTAATTATTATTGGATTCCCTGTACATTTTACAGAAAAAATGTAGAACAACTTTTTAAAGAGAGCAATATGGTTAACTCTCGTGCCAAGTTTAAAAAAAAATAATAAACGAATTTTGAATTATTTAATTAAATGTAATTGCGATATTACCAAATTTTCGGTTCAGGTAAAACCAAACAGGCAACCGGTATATGTACCAAATATTACTTGCTTTGGAATTTCCAAAAAAAAGTTTCAAAGGCAAATGCTCTATCTGTATATTATATTCGGTTGGATCAAATTTTATCATCAAATCAAAAATTTTGCAAAAATAGCATCCCTTTTTAAAATTCCCACTTGCACCTCTTCTTATACAGTGATGACATGCAGTCCCTTTTCCCTTCTCTAATCTGAACCCTGTGATAGTGGAGGATAGATATAAAAAAATTATACATTTTGAAGGAAAGGGGGTCTTGTGACATTTAATTTTTAAGCTCCTGACGAGTAGTTTATAACCCTAATCTGACTTAAACGGCGATATTTCCAAAAGTATAAAGTTCGATATAATAAATGTGGTATTTCTTGATGATATTGCTCTAGATGTATATGGTAGAATAAGTAAGTAAGTATATTAAAAAAACACCCTGTTTATTATACAGGGTGTTTCCTAACTACAGTACGAAACTTAAGAGGGTGATTCTTTATGTATTTTTATTAAAAAAGTTGTTCTTAATATATGTTCAGACTTACTTTATTTCTAAGATACGGGTCCAAAAAGTTAAAAAAATTTTTTTTGTTAATTTTTAAATTAAATAATAAATATAGGGTTTTAATTTTTAGATTTTTTCTATAACTAGACTTATCCTAATAAAATAATTCAATACATTGCTTGTAACATAAAAAAATAAACATTTTTGTAAATGTTATTTTGCTATTACAAATATTTATAAATGTTTTTCAAAGCACTAAACAAACAAAACTTTAACTGATTTGGTAGTCTGTTGCTGCAGCTTTTAAGTGATTGTTTTTAGAAAAAGCATTATCTAAGCTATTCTAGAAAAGTTGCAATAGGGGAACAAAAGAAGCTGCCAAAAAATATTATTTGGATATAATTTATAAATATACAGGTGTCTTATACAGGGTGGCCGCCGCGGTATCCGAGAAACTTTGTATATAATATAAAAATAAAATTTAGAAAAAAACTTCATAAAAAAAGTCCTAAACGTTTTTGAACTACAGGGTTTTAAAATAAAAAAAAATGTTTTTTTTATAATATCTTTTACACCAATTTAAATATTTGTAAAAAATTTGAGGGACGCTTTCTATGCACCAAGAAACTTTATTAACATACAAAATATCCTAAAATTTTTAGCTCTTAATATTAGCATTGAGAGGTGCATCATTAAAATTATTAATTTTTCAACCATAGTTGTATTTATTATACAAAATCTGGTTAATCAAAAACTTAGACCAATTTATATTCTTAAAGAAAATTATTTTTTTTACAAAAAGCTGTCCTGGTAAATTTTAAGTAGATTAAGCCATTTTCTTGTAATCACATTAATTATTATTGTAAATTTTGCCTCTTATATTCTGGATTTTTAAATTATTCTAAATATCAATATCTTTATAGGGCCAATAATTATTCCTAAGGAAATGCTTGTCGGCTCAGTTACTGGACACCCTGTATGTATGTAGGTAATTTGATTGATATTGATGAAAACTTTGATGTCGTTGGTGCCTAAACGGTGAGGTTTACCGACTTTAATAATGAGTACCTTATTTTTAGGTTTTTATTTATCTATAAAATGGCGCGATTCCAGGTATAGTGCCCTCTGGCGGTATTAAAAAATGTACTTTTATCTTAAAATTTGCGAACACGAATTTGGCACAGGAATCTGCAAAGCTCGATTCGTGTGCCAAATGTCAACTAGATTGGTTAAAAAATAAATGCAATAGATATGGCGAAAAAACAAAAATAAAAATTGAATTTTTAACCCCTGTAACTTGGTAACCAGGGAGATTTAGACATTTTGTCAAAGGACTTACTAACATTATTTTATATTGCAGAATGACCCCTTACCATTTTTCCAACACCCTGTATATATTTTTTTATTGATGATTATTATAGTCTATACAGCCAATTTAACCTTTTAATTAATTTTACTTTTTAACAGATTGGCATTAAGAATGGAATAATTTCCTATAATAAGCAGCCAATATAAAATTTTAAAAATTAATTTAACTATGGTGCGGGTATTGACCCAGCATTGCCAACCCTACGTCTTTTTACGTAGATCTATGTTTTTTAGGCCTTTCCCGCGAATCTACGTACTTTCTATCAAAATTATGAACCTGCATCTTACATAGTTTTCAATTAATAATTTCTTTTGCTAATGATACAATATATATATTTTAATATTGTTTGTTTGCTGTCTGCCACTTTTAGTCGGATTAAATAAATTATCGTTTTATTCACTTTTCAGCGGGCGTCCCATGTGCGGATAAGCGGAACGGAACGGTTAAATTTCTTGAATTTAAGTGGCTTTTTCAAATTTAAAAAAAATGTTTTTTTTTATAGTATCTTTATACCAATTTAAATATTTACAAAAATTGGAGGGACGCTTTCTATGCACCAAGAAACATTTTTTGACTTACAAGAAAAAAAATTACCATTGTCGTTCATGTGGGGTTTAAGGTAAATATTTTTTAAGGAAAAAATGGTACGCCACTGCATTTTTCCAAAATAAAAATATTTTTTAAAATTGCTATTTATTTTGTTACAAATTTAATCTTATTACTTTTTTATTTGCTGCAAGGTTTTCGCGTAAATAAATAAAAACCATTTTTAGCATGGTCAAATCCCTATCTTATTAAAGAATAAACACAAAAAGGTGATTGTGTTGAATTTGATACTTTCGATACGAAATGACCATGCCAGGAAAATGGTTTTATTTATTTACGCGAACAACGTGCATCTTATAAAAAAGTCAAAGATCAAATTTGTTCCAAACCTAATGGAATATAAAAAAATATTTTTGTTTAAGAGAAATGCAGCGGCGAACCATTTTATATTAAAAACTATTTAACTAAAACCTCTCATGGACGCCTGGTGAAAATTAATTTTTTTCTTGTATACCAAAAATATCTTTTGGTGCATAAAAGGCTTACCCTAAATTTTTGAACAATATCTAAATTGGTATAAAAGTTATTATAAAAAAACATTTTTTTAAATTAACACCCTGTATTTCAAAAATTGAGAGGTTTAGATACATGTTTATATAAAGTTGTTTTTTCTAATTTTCATTCTTAAATTTATATCCGAAGTTTTTCGGATACCTCGGCGACCAACCTGTATATCACCTAAGCTTTAGGTGTTTTAAAAGTAAAATGCGTTAATACCATAAAAACCTAATATACAAAATTTAAACATTTTAAATGAAGAAAATCACATCCTTACCTAAGGCAATAGACTCCAGTTTTCCCGCCTCACATGGGAATTCAAAGAAAACACAACAAGTAAAATGTTTGTATTAATTTTACTTTCCCAAACAACCTGTTGATTGTTAAGTGCTCTGGAGATATACTCCAGACAAAGTTTCTTGAAAAACTGAACTCACATGTCTAAGTTTCACAGTTTTCGCGCTAATTCTTGATGGAAACTTGCGCAGATTGTGGGGACAAAATGAAAATGTAATAACGAGTGTCTAAATGGTTATATTGTAATTGGTTTCAAAATAGAGTGAAAAGTATCAAATATTTTGTCAATAACTTATAGAACGAGCATTTTAATAAATTATATTTAGTATTTTTTAAAATTTAATATTTTATAAGGGTTTATCCAATCGCATCCATTATTTATTAACATAAGGATGCATCTGTACTCTGTACCCCTTGCACTCTGTCGCGGCTGGTGATGACCAAATTGGTGGGCCAATACAGTGTTGCCAACCCGGATTTTAAAAAGGTGTAGACCAGATAGGAAAATTACGTAGAAACAGTAAAAATTCCATATAGAAAATAGGTAGATCCAGGTACTTTTTTTCTCAGTGAAATGAAGAGAGTAGGGTTGGTGCGAATTCAGATTCGACAACCTTGGGGTAAAGTTTTTTACATCTCCAAACGAATTTGGTCCTTATGTTCAGTTTTGATAAGGTCTTGCTTATATCGCATGTCTTTATCAGGCATTTACCGGGCGTTGATTCTGAATGCAGCCCGTAGGGTAGTTAAAGCCGGCGTCCCATCTGGGTAAAATCAGAACGTAACTGTCAAATTACTTAAATCTATGATTAGTTTATTTAGCCATGTGCTTTTTAAAAATTTGAAAAAGCCACTTAAATTCAAGAATTTTAACCGTTCCGTTCCGCTTATCCGCACATGGGACGCCCGCTGAAAAGTGAATAAAAAGACAATTTATGTAATCCTACTAAAAGTGGCAGACAGCAAACAAACAATATAAAATATATACAGGGTGTTATGGAAATACTTTAATATATTGAAATGGGTGACTCCTGGGACAGTGTAGAGACACACTGAGTACTTTTTTTTGTTTAATTCAAACTTTTTTACAATTTGTAAAAATACCTTCTTTTCACCTATCTGCTACGTCCCTAGTTACGTAAAGACTATAAACACAGACAGTAGACCTATTTGTTTGCGATGTTGCCAAACGTCCTATTTTATACCCAATAAACGATATAAATACATAATAGAATAAAAAGGTAAAATGTTATTATATTCTATTTTTTTATAAATTTACTTTAAAAAATTATTAAAAGCCTTATATCAAAATAAATTGTAACAAAAAATATTTAAATAAAGGTCGATTTACCTTCAATACGGAATATGTTCTAAATTTTGATTCCAAACATGCATTTATTTTCCGCTGCATACTGTTTCTCACACGCGCAAAAATGTTTTCATTGTTTCTTATTTGCTGAGCCGCTAGTTCCACACGATTTCGCAACTGTTCTAAACTGTTAATGGGTTCACTATAAACAAACTCTTTCATAGTTCCCCGGCTTGCCGAGCATTTTGCCTAGCTTCCCATAACACAAAACCATGTCAGTCAACTCGATTGAATTTCGTTGCATTTTACGTAAATTAAAACAAAATGCAAAACTTAATAAACGCACAATTTGGTAAATTCTTCGCAATATTATTTAAAACGCAAACCAGGGCAAGCGAATTTCGTCTTTCTGTAACCTTGCATAGCATAAGGAAGCCTTCTTATTGGTCAGTTAAATCATGCCGGCTTCCTTGACAACAACAACGCGAATTTGCGATGTTCAGCTGTACAATTGTACTACATCTAGTACATTTAGTATATTTAGTTTTTTTATGTTTATGGCAGTCCATGTTAGTAGCACAAAAGCTAAGTACTAAGTACCGTGGGTGCCAGATTTTTAGATGTTAAACCCATTTAACGACTGAATAATGTTATCCAGAGGGCACCACCATTTTATCGTAGATTTCAAAGCACACAATAGTGGACAATAATATACCGGCATAAAAAAAAGTTAACCAATTTTTATTATCTACTTATGAGCGGCGTAGGCGTTACATTAAATAATAACCTTAAATAACATTTAGAGCTACAACAGCTTTTAGAAGGCTAGGATTTTTTTCTTGGCTGGAAAGTACTTTTATTTTCACAAGTACACTCTTTACACTTTCACCATAAACTTCCCTTCTCTTCCGTACCAATGAGATGTACAGTAATATAGCAACACAAAGTAATTGTTTCATGCATTTTGTAACCGTACATCTGAAGAAGCCCCAAAATGTCCACTTCGGCTCCTTTATCCCTAAGGTATGTTAAATATGCCGTCTACTTTTATACCCACGGTAATAAGTTCCTAGACATCAAGCTTTTTATGAATTATCAAAAGAAAAAACAAACCCTGCATTTTGTAGTAAAAAATTTTGATTAAAAAACCTAATTAAATTGAAAGCACCTAGTTTAACCAAAAGAATTCGCTGTAAGTATATTTTATCGCCCATAACCAGAACAACATGAGACAAAGAAAACGGTTTAAAAGGAATTGAACTTACAAGTTTCAGTAAATTGATAAACCCAGTTACGTGCAAATTGCAAAAATGTTAGAATAAATTGCAATTAATTTCTTGCAAAACATCTAACCTGTAAAAACACCTGTGTTTGTGGCGCTGATCACGGATCTGCAAAAAATTTTAGTCGGATACATTTGTTTCCGAGATATCCATCATTAAAGTTGGCATATTTGAACTAACCTCCATTTTCACTTTATTCCCCACTTCTTTTTGGCATACAATTCTTGATTTTAAGTTAAAGTAGTACACAACATTTGATTTTCACCTTTTAAAACCTCATTCTTCTACGTATTTTACACTTTTTGAATTAATCTGCATAGCTTCGCTTTCAATCGTTTTTAATCGTAGCAGAATATGGTGGAGCGCGGTGGAGCAGTGAATGCACGGTTGCAACGTTTTTAAAGGGACCCTTCCCAATTTATTTGATAAAAGGTGTAAAAACATAGAAACACGGGGTTTTAAAAAGGTGAAAATCAAATATTGTGGCCCACTTTAGCTTTAAAATCAAGAATTGTGTGCAAAAAGAGGGGTGAATAATGGTGAAAATAAGGTTAGTTTAAATGCCAACTTTGATGATGATTATCTCTGAAACCAAACATTTCCGACTAAAATTTCGTTCAGATTCGTGATCAGCGCCCCAAAAAACCCAACATACCAAATTTGGTTAAAATCAGGTTGCGGACACTTTCTGTACAATTACCGTAGTTTTTTTGTACATTTGTCTCATAGGGAATAATCTTTTTGTACTCTTTTCTCGTGTGAACCAAGATCGTTTGACTAGGTAAGGTTGCCTCGTAAGCCTTGCAACATGGCGGACCATACGTCACATATGTATTTTGCTCATTATTTAATGAAGTTTTTAACAGTGTAGTTTGTGTTTTTGTCAATATTAAAGAAATACTTTTAAATACTGTTAATTCCAGTTGTTACCGTAACTTCTTTATTTCCTATTAATAAATTATTTAACAATGATTATTCTTTGTTTGCTATGTTGGCGCCAAGGAACCAGCAGTGCGGTACATATGTGACGTAATGAGGCAACCTTACCTAGTCAAACGATCTTGTGTAAACCACCTGTCGTCTGTCAACTCTTAATTTTGATGAAAGAAAAGCGAAATGTAACAAAAACTTTATTTAAAAACGCAGTAAAATTTGTTTTAATAGTGTTTTGCAATAAAAATACCGTTTTGTGTATTTTAATTCAATTCTTTGTGCGCATACGTGTCGCGTCGCAGTGTTTAAAAAGTTTGTAAAGTAATTAACCACCTAAAAAGTGTACTTGATTTGTGGAAAAAGTAATCTTTACATTCATTATACGCTCAAACAACCTGGTAACGTAATAAAGGATAATTTGTGTATTCATGTAAGTTTTTCGTTTGATCGAATTGAAACAGCAAAACCCATAGATAAACTGGTAAAGAACAAAATAAATTTGGCAACTTTTCTCAAGCTTGTTGACTTAACCACGTGTTATAACTGCTTTCAGCTGTTTTTGACAGCGACAGAAGGTAAACATATGTATTTAAAGGGATTTAAAGAGCTGGTCAGTAGCGGGTTTGCTTTTTAATCGTAAAATTTTGGGGTTCAATATCACTGTTATTTATGGTGGTCCGCCATTTTTAATAATTTTTATTCAATTTATTTTTACACAAGGATTTTGGGGTTTAAATATATTAAAGTATTTCCATAACACCCTGTATATATATATATATATATATATATATATATATATATATATATATATATATATACTATGTATATATATATATATATATATATATATATATATATATATATATATATATATATATATATATATATATATATATATATATATATCTATGTATATATATATATATATATATATATATATATATATATATATATATATATATATATATATATATATATATATATATATATATATATATATATATATATATATGTATCATTAGCAAAAAAAAATTTTTTTGAAAACTATGTAAGATGCAGGTTCATAATTTTGATAGAAAGTACGTAGATTCTGGGACTAAAGTACATAGGTTCGCGGGAAATGCTTAAAATACATAGATCTACGTAAAAAGACGTACGGTTGGCAATGCTGGGTCAATACCCGCACCATACTTAAATTAATTTTTAAAATTTTATATTTGCCGCTTATTATAGGAAATTATTCCATTCTTAATGCCAATCTGTTTAAAAGTAAAATTAATTGAAAGGTTAAAGTGGCTGTATAGACTATAATAATCATCAATAAAAAAAATATATACAGGGTGTTCGGACAATGTTAAGGGGTCATTCTGCAATGTAAAATAAGGTTAGTAAGTCCTTTGACAAAATGTCTAAATCTCCCTGGTTACCAAGTTACAGGGGTTAAAAGTTCAATTTTTATTTTTGTTTTTTCGCCATATCTATTGCATTTATTTTTTAACCAATCTAGTTGACATTTGGCACACGAATCGAGCTTTGCAGATTCGTGTGCCAAATTCGTGTTCGCAAATTTTAAGATTAAAGTACATTTTTTAATACCGCCAGAGGGCACTTTACCTGGAATCGCGCCATTTTATAGATAAATAAAAACCTAAAAATAAGGTACTCTTTATTAAAGTCGGTAAACCTCACCGTTTAGGCACCAACGACATCAAAGTTCTCATCAATATCAATCAAATTACCTACATACATACAGGGTGTCCAGTAACTGAGCCGACAAGCATTTCCTTAGGAATAATTATTGGCCTTATAAAGATATTGATATTTAGAATAATTTAAAAATCCAGAATATAAGAGGCAAAATTTACAATAATAATTAATGTGATTACAAGAAAATGGCTTAATCTACTTAAAATTTACCAGGACAGCTTTTTTGTAAAAAAATAATTTTCTTTAAGAATATAAGTTGGTCTAAGTTTTTGATTAACTGATTCCCAGATTTTGTATAATAAATGCAACTATTGTTGAAAAATTAATAATTTTAATGATGCACCGCTCAATGCTAATATTAAGAGCTAAAAATTTCAGGATATTTTGTATGTTAATAATGTTTCTTGGTGCATAGAAAGCGTCCCTCAAATTTTTTACAAATATTTAAATTGGTATAAAAGATATTATAAAAAAAAACATTTTTTTTTAAATTTTAACACCCTCTAGTTCAAAAACGTTTAGGACTAAAAATTTCAGGATATTTTTCTTTTGTGGTCATAAACAATATTACTAAAGTACCGTTAGAAAAAAATGTTTGTTGTTTTTGGCCCAGTTTAATAAAGATGCAGGAGGATTAAAATAAACTTTTATTATTTTTTACTATCTTGAAGCGGTGGCCGTCACAAATTAACGATGTCTCTTAACATGATGGTTGTTGTATGCGTTCTTTGTCTTATCTCCGCTGTTTCTTTAGACTATACACATATTAAAAAAAAAAAACTGGATGCGCTACTAAAAAGTCTCCTAATATTTCTAGTAAATCTACTCCTTTAAGAGTTATTTATATAATATATCACAAGACCTATAAATTTAATCGATTAAACTACCCAAAAATATTTTGAGCAAGATTTTTCTTGGAAAATAGTTAAAAGGACAATAATTTAATAACACGAGACCGCGCAGCAGTCGAGGGTTTTTATTTCAAAGTTAAAAACTCGAGACCACGAAGTGTTGTGTGAAACTATTTGCCAAGAAATTCTTGCAAAACATATTTAGGTAGTTTAATCGATTTGAATTTATAGGTCGAGTGGTAATACAGCTAAATTATTTCCCTCAATAGAAAGTAGACCAATCAGAAACCACCATTTTTCGAATAAATTTTGTTTAGATAAGTGATTAAACCACATGTGCTGTTTAACCGTCATCCAAACTAGTTGTCAAAATTAAAAGAAAATGTAAAACATTATTATCACTTGTAATACAGCACTAGTGCTTAATTTATTTTCGAAAATTTTTTAAACGCCACGAATATTTAGAAAAATATTATATTTTTTTAAAATATTCGTAGCCGAGAAAAAATTACCGGAATAATTTAAGCACGTGTGATATTCGGTAAGTAATTTTACACCAAGTTTGTGTTAAATAATATTCTTTTAAATTAATATTTGTAACTTTGACACCAGCTTTAAAATTTTACTATAAAATAAATATTTTCTATTTTACTAATTGTAGTTGCAAATAAATGTAATTTTTGATTTTAGACATTTTTTTTATTTTTTATATTATATACCTTATATTACTACAGTTGGTAATAGTATATTACATTACAAGTGTGGAAAATGACTAATTTCACACGAGTGGGAATATTGTAGCACGAGGCGTTAGCCGAGTGCGACAAACCCACGAGTGTAAGCAAGTCATTTTCACATCGAGTACTGTACACTATTTTTCCTACGACCACAAATTATTCACCAAAAAAAAAAAATAAATTAAAGTTTGTCTGTTCAGAAAAAATAAAAACAATTGAGAACTTTGCAACACTAGGGTGATATTTACTTTGCAACACTAGTGTGATATATACTTTTCCTCACTGCTATATTATACTGTTTTGACAATATTTTTACATCGAAAATCACCTACCTAGAAGCATTATATAACTTTTTTCATTTTGGAATTTAAAAAGGCCCTCACTTAATAAAAATTGTATGGTTTTGTTAGGTAATAACGCTAATAGTTTAATACGGTTTTCTGCTATTATAAGGGTTTTTTAAAAATTATCGATTCTTACATATTTTAGACACTCTTCTAAATAAAACGTAAGTGGTGCATATCCAAAATATTCCGTTTTTTAAAAAATATCAGTAAATAAACTTACGGGACCGGGGAGTGAAAAGGGGTGCTGGGTGGGGTAAAATTGGTAAAACGAGTTAATGAAACTGAACATCACATATAAAATTAAGTTTTTCCTCATATTTTTAAGAAAAATATAAAAAAATGAAAATTGTAAATGCATAACCTAAAGTCCTAAAAGTAAGGAAAAACGACTACCAAACGTCAGTTACCATGCAAAATATGGAAAGCATTTGGCAACGTCGGAAGGGTCTGATTCTATTTATAAATGGATAAAAGAAAGTGGATTCATAAAGTGTGTATTAGCCTTAGGTTTAATTAGGATTAAAAAAAAGATTACAACTGGTACAAAACAACATTTTCTTTAATTATGTATGTGAATGACAGACATGACGTTAAAACAAATTCAATGAATATGTCAAAAAATTTCCACTATAATTCGCTCCAGGGTACCCCAGGCAGGAAAAAAATTCCGATAAATACTTGTGTTGTCATGGTAATGCAACCAAAACTACATATTTGATTGGTCAAAAAACAGTGGTGTGGAATTTTCAGTAAAATTCTGTGTTTTTGGCTTAAATGTAAGATTTTCAGGAAATTATTTAGCCGTATACCACTCGACCTAAAAATTCAAATCGATTAAACCACCCAAATTTTTTTCAAATATTTTCATTGACAATAATTTAAAAAAAAACTCTTAATCGAGTTTTAAATTTTGAAATAAAAACCTCTCGTGTTTTATTAAATTATTGTCCATTTAACTACTTTTCAAAAAATCTTGCTCAAAATATTTTTGGGTAGTTCAATCGATTAAATTTATAGGTCTGTGATATAATATATGATTATTTCCCAAAAACTTACATTAAAGCCAAAAACACAGAATTTTTCTGATTATTATGTTTGGATGACAGAAATTTATTTGCGGTTAAACAGCACATGTGGTTTAATCACTTAACTAAACAAAATTTATTCGAAAAATAGTGGTTTCTGATTGGTCTATTTTCTATTGAGGGAAATAATCGATGTTAAAGTTAAATCCAAAATTAATTTTGTTTTTGTAACATCTAATTTACTTAAAAATATATTATACAGTGCAGTCCCATAAAAACGACCCAACCTCAATAATTAGGTTATTTGTAAACTTGAAAAATCCTAAGAACGTCTATCCTTATATTTAGGGAGACACACTTTTGTGTAAAAATTAACTTGTTTAAGGTTAACACTTTCCTCCCCCACCAACACAAACATCAAAAAGTTATCTTATCTTAAACACTGAAAGAAAACAGTTAATTAAACTACCTTTCAGTTGCTTCGTTAATAACCATTCTTTTATTTTTAGGTAACATAGCTATTTTTTTAATAATGATATTAGATTGATCTTTCGAGAACTATTAAAGTTGTCTTTCTGAAATCAAGGTATTACTGTTAATAAATTTCTGCATAACACTAACTAGTTGGTTTAGTTACAATCCATTTACGTGTTAATAAAATCTTACCAGATTTACTATTATGTTGCGGTTTAATTGTGGTAATTAAGTTTATTATTTGTGTTTATTAAATGCATCAAATAAAGTTTCCATTAATAAAGGCAGAAAAAGACCTTCCTAATACTATTAGATATTCAGGTATTACAAGTGGGCGCTTTAATAATCATAACTAAAGTCATTTAGCTAGATATGAATCGTTAAAAATCGATATACTTCGGTAGCGCTCGTCAACGGAAAGTCTTCCAAAAGAGGCGCAACGTTGTTGCTGGTATTTCAGTTTTGTGCTTCGTGTGGTTTGGGTAGGGTAGGTTTTTCTTGGCGTATTATTTTACGGACGCCATTTGACTGATTCCAAAATGGCGCGTGTAAAAATCTTAATTTATTTAAAACCAAATATTTTATTTCGTTTTTCTATGTTTTTGGTTTGGTTTAGCGTTATGCAGTTTTATAATGGCCTACAAACGTACTTTACAGGAATGGGGCTTTAAACAAAGTGTTATAGAAGCTTTTAAAGGTAAGCATTAAAAAAGATTTGCAACTTCTTAATTAATATTGGTAATTATTTATTCTTTTATTTTTTCGATTAAAAAAATACTCACTTGTTCTAGAGGCAGTTACTGACATAAACCCTTCAAGGGAGCAAGAAAATATCGTTTTTTTTTATTTATTTATGAATCAACAAACTTTCGGGACCGCGAAGTGAATTGTGTGCTGGGCGAACCTTTTCCTGTTCCGTGGCTGGGCGGGGTAAGTCCATGGTAAAAGACGATGTAAAGTGAATGTCCAGAAATTAAAGCAGGTTCAATAGGTTTTGCGGACACAAGTTTTTAAAATTTTAAATGTTCAGTCATAAATGGCAATTATTTAACAGTTATATTTTTGCAAAACGTGAATATTTCGCTTTTTTATGTGCTATTTAGAATGCCTATTTTATAATAAAATTTCAGAAACTGCTCAAATTTTGTCAAGCAAAACGTAATGAACCCACTTTAATTTCTAGACATTCACTTTACCATGGTTTTACCCCGCCCAGCCACGGAAGAGGAAATGGTTCGCCCAGTAACCCAATTTTAATCGCAAAAATAAAAGAATAAATAATTACCATTATTAATGAGGAAGTTGCAAATCCTTTTAATGCTTAGTTTTAAAAGCTTTTATAGCACTTTGATTAAAGCCCCATTCCGTTAAAGTACGTTTGTTGGCCATTATTAAACTGCACAACGCTAAAACAAACCACAAACATAGAAAAACGGAATAAAATATTTGGTTTTTAAAAAATATATATTTTTTACTCGTTTATCAGTCAAATGGCGTTGGTAAAAATAATAAGCCAAAAAAACCTACCTCATCCACTTATCACACTTATCTCGTAATACATACCTATACATAAAAATTTATAGATTTTAATTCCTAATACTTCTCCATATACTCCCTTGACCATATATATTTTATAAATTTAATTTGGGTTTGTTTACGTTATCATTTTTTATGTATTTTGCGGCATCGCTTTCAGAATTAATTAAATATGGTTTCATCTATACCTGAGTAGGGTTGCCATAAATTCTATAGCCAATGTCGGACACCTTAATTTCTGGTATGTCTAAATTAGGGGGAGATATCTTTTGTGTTTTAATGTATTTATAAAATTTAGCCACATGTTAAAGTTATAATAATGATTACAAAATTACATTTTACAAAGTGGACGCATCGCCGATTTAAATGGTAATAATTTTATTTGGTATTCTTGTGAAGCTAATTATAAATCTGAAAGAATTTTTAGTCGGACACGTTTTGTTTACAAGGTATCCATCTTAAAGCTTAAAAAGCAAATTTACCTTATTTTCACTCTACTCCCTTTCTTCTTGCAAACAATTCTTGATTTAAAGCAATTAGCACTCAATATTTAATTTCCACCACCCACTTTTGTATTTATTTTCTCGCTATTTTTATAAAATTGTAAAGCCCCACTTTTAATTGCAGTACCTACTGCGAATGAAATGATTGTAAATAAGGCTTTGCAATTTTAGGGAAAAAAATGGTTAAAATAAATAGAAAAATGGAGTTTTAGGAGGTAAAAATCAAATATCAAGTGCCTATTTAGCGGAAAACTAAAGTATTGCGTGCAAAAAAAGGGGAATATGATGAATTTACGTTAGTGTTCTATTTAAGTTTGATGATGAATAAATATATCGAGAACAAAATGTGTCCACTAAAAATTATTTCAGATTCGTAATCAGCACCCCAAAAACTCCCATATACCAAATTTTACTAAAATCGGCGATGCGCCCGAGTTGTAAACAATTACCCAAAATTGCGTCGACAAATTCTGCCAACAGTAGATTCCTTTCGTCGGCGTCGGTTCGCTGACTTGCCATTAATAAAAATTCTCTTTGCATTGGTAATATGTAAAGAAATAACAATTTTTATAATGATTTTAATGATTCGTATTTACAAATTTTAATAAATTCTGATAAAGGGGTTCATAAAAAATTCGTTATGAAATCGGGACCTCGCGTCGGGACATAGGACCTAATAACGGTGACAGTCCCGATATATCGGGACGGATGGCAACCCTATACCTGAGTCATAAAAGGTCCGGGGTTTACTAAGGCTTACAATAAAAAACTCGCGACAAAATATAAGGATTTAGGTTTAAACATTACTCATACATGCGTAAAACCAATAAATATCATGGGAAGTAAGTGGAGGCTGCTACGCGCTGCCTTCTTTTTAGTAGCGAAGAATTTGTGACAGGGTGCGGTTTTACCATAAGTATTTATAATTATTGCCAGAAGAAAACTATAAGTATTCGGATTTTATTATTATTTAAAAATAAAGTAATTTTTGTGATTTTTTAGTTACGCTATTTAAAACTTTGATTTTTTTTATTTTGGAAGGAAAAAAATATTTTGTTGTAAATTGGTGGTTTTTTAAAATTCTGTTCTGCGGCAAATAAGGCCCACTGGAGTAGGTCACAACTTATGAAAGCCAATAAAATACTAACTACAAAACACACTATGACACTATATTTGTTACTTTTTAATATTTAACCTATAAATATTTTTAAATTAGATTTAGACTGCTATTATTATGAGAAAACTGTAAATTTAGGCCCATAGGGTTACGAAAAAAGATGTAACTATTTATTTTGCCGTGACAAATTGGTAAAAATTTTAGAATTTTATAACAGTTATGGTACTTCAGATTAGAAATTAAAAACTGGAAATATTTAGAGGTTAGGTGTCAAAAAGTAGCTAACGAAGTGACATTGTACTCGGAATGACATATTTTATGCAAGTAAAAAAACATATACCGGGTGTCCCATATTAATTAATACAGTTGGGATCGTTTCCGGCTAATCCGGAACAGAAAAAAACTGAATTTATAAAATATTGTACATTTGGGTGATACATTTATGTACCAAATTTTATTTTGATATTCTAAAAAGTTAAAAAGTTACAGGACCCAAAGGCACCAAGTATCTAAAATACATTTTCTCGGAAATCACTACAACGATTTTGAAAAACTTAAATCTTTTGAAGAGTGACGTTTTGTGTTGGTGGGGGAAGGAGATAACTTTAAACAAGTAAATTTTGACACCAAAAATTGTCCCCTCAAAATCAAAAATTGACGTGTTTCAGCATTTTTTTATAATTGTAAGAATAACCAAATTATGGAGGGTGGCTTGTTTTAATTGGAATGCACTGTATATATTAGATTTATATAAATATTAATATTTATAGTAGTAACAAAAATCCAATCCCAAAAGAACAAAATTCAAAAAATAGTTCAATGTTCAAAGCCCGATTACATGGAAACGGCTTATTTGGCGACCATTTCTTTAAGAATGTTTGTTGGTAAACATTTTAGATCAAAAATTTGCAAATTTTGCATTAAAAAGGATTACTGCCAAGAAACTGTTAGTAGCGAAGATAGATCTCTTAATATTATCTAATATTAAGGGTTCAAACCTTCATGATATATTTTTTTGCATCTTGAACAATATTTTCGATATAATTCGATTTTTTGGCTTAGTTTATTAAAAATACATTTGGCTGATATTCGAATAAATCTGTGTGTTCGGTATTCGACTAAATACTTTTTGGTCAGTACTCGGTACTCTGTATTGTGAATAATGCTTTTGTATCACAGTATTGAAATACTTACTTACTTAGGTATAAGTAAAAGACCTCTTTGTGAAATAAGCGTTATAGAAGTAATGTGCGTTTTTTGGTGGGGTGAGTAACTTTTTGTTTTTTTTTTATTCAAGAAATATTCATATTTTAATAACTCTTTGTTTTAAAATCCTGCCTATTTGAATGCTATTTGGGATAAATTATTCAAGATTCGTATTCAAATATACAGGATTTTAGCATTCGACCCAACTCTGTATGATTTTATGGTCAAATTTTAATTTCGGATTCGTGTCATAATTTAAATGGAACACATTATTTATTACTTAAAGGTTATATTACAAACTAAATAACTAATAGAATGTACAAACATATTTTGTTCCTATCTTACAGGTAAATATCCATATTCGACTGAATTTGGGTGTGTAGCTCCTGGCACAGGTCCGAATGGGTTTCCTGGTCCTTTGCCTCCTGGTCCAAAGGGGCCGGGTGGGCCTGGTGGGCCTGGTGGTCCTGGTGGTCCTGGTGGTCCTGTTGGACCTGGTGGACCGGGAGGACCTCCTGGTCCCCTGGACCACCTGGACCTCCTGGACCACCTGGACCTCCTGGTCCACCTGGACCAAATCCACCATTTCCTCCTACGCCTCCTTGACCGCCGCCAGAACCATCACCACCAACGCCACCTAAAAAAGATAGATATAAAGATTTTCATTTATAATCGCTAATTATTATCTCTGTACGAGAAAATTTTAACAACTTTATTAAGGTCGCACATATCATATTTTTTCATCGGAAGGTTGATTGATTTATGATATTATGTTTAACGTGATGTCCAATCCAAAAACGGATCGGATGTATAAACCTCCGTCATAAAAACCTATAATTAGTTGACTTTCAGATATTCGTATCCAAAAATTGTGCCCGACCGTCCATTTAAAATTTGGATATGTGCAGCCAGACTAATAGTTACTTGCACCTTAACTAATTTAAATAAAAAAGTAGGTTGGAAATTTATACAAACGGCTTGCCATATAGAATAGTCTGAAATAAAGCTTAGCTTAAGTTAGCATAGATTAATAAAATAAAATTATAAAGTATGAGTTTTAAGTATACAGTTAACTTCCTTAAATGTACCTCCCCCATAAACGCATAAATTTAAAAATTTTAAACTTTGGGATATAAAAGTGATGTATAAATTCTATATTTTATAGTAAAATTGGCAGATAAAGATAGCTGCTGGATGCCATCTTGGAAAAAAATACAAAGGGAGCGGGTCTTGTGGCCAAGCATATTTAAACGGCCGACGAGTTCTCTATACCACCATAATACTCATTTAATACCTTTATCTGCTACAAAATAGCGGTACTTTAAAAATTGCCCAAATATACTTGACGTGGATGGCCCTATTTCCGAAACTAATAAAGTTAGATGCACCTAATGTGGTATTTTCTTAAAATATCTTTTTAATGATAATATTATATACAGGGTGCTTTATTTAAAAAATAATATTTTTTCCTACCCTGTATATTATTAGCATTATCCCTATGAGAAAGGTCTTTAAAAAAAAACTTTAAAATAATGCAGTACAAAAGGGCCATTTAAATCGGGTGTTTAGGTAATTTTTAAAGTACCGCCATTTTTAGTAGTAAGATTATAAATTTTAAAACCTAATCTTAACCAGCTGCCGAGATATAAACACTGCATTTTCATTAAAATCTGCATACAGTGCTAATATTACTGTTAAATCAGTCATGCCTAAAATCTTCTAAATATCAAATTTTGTAAACACAGCTTTAGCAATTTTAAAAATATAACGCGCTAATGCACTCTTATTAAAAATTACACTCACCCATTTGTCCACTCGACAATTATCGCTTGATTACAGCGGTAATTGCATAGTAGAAATCAAGAATTGCACATCATCATGTTTTTATTTGTTGAATTTGACAACCACATCCTAACAACAGCTTTGTTTATTTAATAAGTTAGTTTGGCCTTTCATAAATTTTTAATAGTTTTACTTTCTTCGAGTAATTTTTTCCCTAAATTACACTCGTGCATCAAAATAATCAGATAATTTAGCTTTCAAGTGTTTCCTTAAAAACTACTCTCGTTTATTTTCACATTTTGGCGAAAGAGCCCGACTTCGAAGAAGTTTCTGAAAATATGAAAATGAACTCTAGTAGTTTTTAGACAATACGTTTTCAAGCAAAATTATCGATAATTTGATTATTTTTGTAATTACCTCCGAAAAGTGTGGTGGGTATAATCTCTAGGCAACTAATAAAGGCAGCATTTTAAAAACTTAGAAATATACTAAATTCGGCCCGCCGCACAAAACTGGAAAATTTGACAAAAATGTCGAAATCACCATTTCTTTAAATTCCACTGCCCAAAACACGTTAGATATCAAAGTGGTATTCGTTTGAGACATGATCAGTGAATAAACTGAAGGAAGTGAAACTCATGACATTCTTTTGAAACTTATGTGGCTAAGTTCATTCTGAATGTTTATTAATATTTCAAATTACATCTCTCACGTAACTAAATAATTAGGATTACTTGCAGGTTAATAAACTCAGGGAAGTGAAAGTGATCATGTCTCAAAAGAATACCACTTAAGTGTGGTAAATGTAACTTTTGCGAATTTAAAGGTGTTTAAAAGTTTTCTTTTATTAACCCATTATGTATTTTGACATTAAAATAAAAATCCTTGTAGCGCGCCTGGTAGTCTAGCAAAATTAAAAACAAAAGTTATTTAAATAGCAATAAATTTTATGTTTTTATTAATTTTGTTGACCTTACGTAAAGTTCAAGGTAGCGTGGGAGATTTTTTAAAGATAAGATTCATTTTATTAATAAAATTTTGGTTTTATAAATTTTCTTGTAGGCGTAATGTTATTCCTGGTCATATATTCAGTATTATAATTAATTTAGAATCGAATCTTTAACCATAAAATATTTTTAAATTCTATATTCATTGGTTATTTTTAGGTAAATTTATTTAAATTGGGAATATATAATATTTTGACCTAAATGTTTCGTATACAGACTGTCCACGGATGGAGTTTACAAGAGAACAAATGGACCAAAAATTTTAATTTAACGAAAAAAGTCATTCTTCAAAAGTTGATTTTGTATACAGGGTTTGCAAAAATTTAAAAAACATGATTTTTCTCCAAGAGTAAACAACCTGTATTTTTAATTTTTTAGCAAAATGACATACGACAAATTTAATTAAAATCATGTTTGTAATCGATAAAAACAATAATACAAAGTTTTATTGAAATCCATAATGTAATTATGGATTTTTGAGTGTCCTAATAAAGATAGAAATATTTCGTTTTTTCCACTTTATACGCAAACCGTTCATTTTAAATATAGAGTTGTAATTATAAAGTGCCCTTCTTTTGTAGCGTAGAATCCATTGGCGAAGAAAAAAATAAGGTTGACATTTAAAAAATGAAGTTTTTGAATTTTCAAAATATCAGAATACGGTGTTAATTTTGGGCACCTTGTATATTTTTTTGATAATTTTCATGTGAGTGGTAAGATATGGATCTTATTTATCCAAAGTCAGAAAATATTTAGCCTATCTTGTTTGAATTTCAAGAAATTGTTATTTTTGTCTAAGGTTGCATCTGTCAAATATTTCGAAAAAACTGAAATTGTTGCAAAATGGCTAGATCTAGGTGTATGATGTTTTATACAAAGTTGTATTAAAATTTAACGTAGATTCCAAAAATTTAATAAAAAATAGGACATTCCATTTAAAATAACGAAGTTGATGTCTACTTCCGGTATAACCGGAAGTTGTCGAGAGTTGAAAATATTTTTGTTAAAGAGAGCTCTTTCAGTTACCCCCTATATAAATTTTCAGAGAAATATTCCTAGGCGTTTCCTATATACTTGTCGACTCAACTCGTCGTGACGGACCCTGTACATTAACAAAATAAAAATTGAAATTATACAAGGTCACTAAAAACTTTTAAACTTACTTTTTTAATTGGTCATAGCCTTAACCTAATTTTTTAAGGCAACCCCATACCTTTGTTTAAATACTATCTTTAGTATAAAACTGTTTTTAACCAGTAAACAGATGGGTGATGGTCGCTTTCTATACGAATCTTAGAATAATAGGTCTAAAGTACATAGGTTATGCCTCGTCATTTTAAGAATATGGAATTCCTAGTTGAATTGAGTTTTTAAGTATCAAAATGCTGTATTTTAATAAAAATGTATTTTAATAATAAATAAAAATCACACAACTTAGAATAACTAAATATTAAATGAAAAGTGTTTTAGCTTTGCCGCAAAAATTGCAATAACTTATATTAGTCTTACCGAAGTAGAAATAGATATATGCCATTTAAATTACTAAGTTTATTATTAGCCTAGTTTACTAAAAAAGTAAATACATTTAAAGAATAAAAGCTATTGTGTTTCCGATGCAAAGTCTCGCTACTTTTGTCAAAGATTGTTTTACCGTTTTCCTTATCAGTTTTTGTACTAACAATCACCTTGCTACTTTTTGCTACTTCTGAGTGTAAGGGACAGATTATTTTTTTTTAATTTACAGGGTTTTCCATTTAAAATAATATAATATTTTTTGTCCTAATATGTATATCTTAAAATATAAAAACATTCTGGTGAGAGTTACGTATACTACAGGATTGACCCAACAAAACAGTTATTTTATTTTTTTATACGTTAAAAAAATAATTTATAAAAACTTTTGCTTGCCAGAAGAATACGATTGTCGGTCTTTCTTTATAATAGCTTTTATAGCGATTGAGATATTAAAAAGAAAAAAATTGGGGACGCCTTCTATGCACTCAATACAAGAAACAAAATGTTTACCAGTGTCGTCCATGAGGGTTTGCCGTTTTCTAAAATAAAAATAATTTTTGAAATTCCATTAAGTTTGGAACAAATTTAATCTCTTGACTTGTATAGTTTTCGCGTAAATAAATAAAAACCATTTCTCTACATTGTCAAATCCTTATGTAATTAAAAACCGTGCACATATATAATAAAGCTCGGTAAATAATAGCTCACTTCTCATTCTACGTATATTGTTGACTATTTTTCTCCGTTGCTAACATTTGTAAAAACTAGGAAAATATTTAAAAGTTGATACTGTAACCTGATTTGGTTGACATTGGCAGAATTTATTTGTGAAGGACCTATTCAAGGATGCTATTTAAAGGTATACAAAATCAAAAGTATACCTACGAAACTTTTAGTGAAATGTAAATTTAAACCAAAAAATGATTACTATCTACACCTAATAAAAACCAATATCCTGACAGATAATAATATAATAATTTTCAACAATTTTCTCTTAGCATTTTGTTAAAAACTTTGAAATTTTTATTTTAATCTTGTAAAAGATATGTATTTTAACTTAAGAACACCCTGTATACAGTTTTTAATTTTTCTTGTGGACAATCTTATTCTTTTGGCAAGCAAAAGTTTTTATAAAGAATGACATTTCCTCAAATAATTAAATTTTTGGTCCGTTTGTCCTTTTGTCTACCCCATCGCCAGACATACTATATACATTTTTGACCGATCGGGGAACTTTCTTGGGTACTTTTTATCTTTCTTCAATAAAAACTAGATTTTTAAAGTACAATTTGCCTTTTTCATAATGGAAGTTTTGGAAGTAATAATAAAATATGTAGGTAATTTTGCCTGTGGATACATTATTTAACATACCGTTTGGTCCTAAAATATGAACATAGGGTACATCTTCGTGATGGTATTGTCCAGAATCATCATGATAATATTGTCCAGACTCATCGCGATACTGGCCAGAGTTATCTGCAACGTATTGACCTAAAAACAAATTCATTTTTTTTACTTTATTTATTACCATTGGATTAGATCTAACCCGTAACCAGCTCTTAATCAAAATTTTATTATTGTTATATTATCGTATCTGATCCAGGCTTGTGGTGATTTAAAAATATTTTTTTATACGACCGAGAGTAAAATTCAACTTTATGCCCGTATTTGAGGGCGTTAAATTGCACTTTTACGCTCTAGGGCAAAAAGTATCAAAAACGCCCGCATTTATAAATGAAGGCGTAAAATTGTACTTTTACGCCCTTGGGCAAAAATTATCAAAAATTTATAAAAAATAATACAATTAAATAATTCCCATTTTACTTTTGGTAAAACAACAATTTATTTAATTAAACAAATATTAAAAGTATACTGATTACTATTTAAAACATTAAAGGTTTGGAAATTTTCTCCTAACTACAGATGATGCTTGTATATTAATTTCAGTTGTATAAAAATATTGTTTGCACCTCTGGCATAAAGCACTTTTACGCCCACAGCTGATTGTTACCTTCGCGGAGCTCGGGCAACAACTTTTCCTTGTCCTAGATACAGTGTGCCCGCCTAAGTTCTCTGCATATGGGAAACTTTTTATTATTAATTTTACGAAAAAAGTTATTCTTTATAAAAAGTCTAAAACCTAAAAAGCAATCATTAGATATTTATTTTATTCAGTAGTATAAGAGGTAGTTCATAAAATGTAAATTTTGTTCCAGAGGAAAGTACCCTTTTTTTAAATATATCGAAAATTATTATAAAGAAAAAATTTTTATCAATAAAAATAACTCTTAAATATGCAAACTCATTAATTTTCAAGATTTTTTTAATAATAAAACGATGAAAACTTAAATTTGTACATATCTAAATACTTATTTCGAAATGTATTACCTAAAGAAACCTTAAGAACTGTCAAAACAGCAAAAAGTCACAGAAACGCTCGTAATCGCCTAAAAAATTAAAGAAAAACTTTTTTCTTGTAAATGAACGAGTTTGCATATTTAAGAGTTGGGTATTTTATTTTCGAAACATTTTTTCTTAAAAATAATTTTCGATATTTTCAAAATAAGGGTATTTTTTCTTGAACAAAATTCACATTTTTAAGATACCCCTATACTACTAAAAAAAAATAAATATCTAATGCTTGCATTTTAGGTTTTAGATCATGCAGAACTTTTTGTAAATAATAAGTTTTTTTGTAAAATTATTAATAAATTTTTTTCCATATGTAGAGAACTTAGGCGGACACACTGTATTTTATTGAATATATGGACATTCTTCAAGTTTCATCCAAAATACAGAAACATAATAATATGACAAGTTTCTATAAACTTTTCTTCTGAAGCCCCCTTTACAGAGATATGTTGTTTTAAAGGATGCCGCTAAAAATGTTTTCTTTTTAATACCTTTTATTATAGGTAGTTAGTATAATAGAATATTTTTTCAATAGAATTTAATTTAATAATTTTTAAATATAATTAAATATTAGTTATGACTTCATAAAATGTCCTTTTAAAATATTTGCATTCATAAGTTCGTCATGCTGCCATATGAATTAAAAAAGCAAATGCTCTTGCTTATAAGTAAAAGGTATTGATCATAATATAAAAATAAAGAAAGATTTTTTAAATGTATGAGGCATTTGCTTACAAGTGCGAGTATTTACTTGTAGAAAAGAGCGGCTGCTATTTAGTAGCTTTAATTTCCTATATATAAATACTCGCATTTGTAAGCAAATGCTCATACGTTTGAAGTAAATCCTTCTTTATTTCTATAGGTATTATGATCAATACCTTTTACTTACAAGCAAGAGCATTTCCTTTTTTGTTCATATGACCCAATAATAGGGATAATGCTTATTCTTATTTATTGTTTTACATTCTGTACATTAAAATAAAAAACATGGTATTTTGGTTAACTTAAACCCTAACCTAAAATAATAATAGTACTATTTAATGTCAATAAATTAAAGTGTTTTTGACAAAAACCAGTCTCTGTTAGTGGCGATATCTTAAAACATTAGATTATTATATTGCATTCAGGGGATGACCAGGGGGACCTCCCCCGGAGAAATCTGGTGTCAAAGCATAAGTATGAATGTTATATGAAAGTAAACAATTTGTTATACAGGGTGTCTTAAAGGGTCTGTACGTTTGTTGGCGAGATACAGGGTGTGAAAGTTTCCATATAAAATAAATTATTTTTAAATATTTTTTTTAGAAAATTATAAATTAGGCTAAGGAATCAAAATCTGCTTATGTGTTTGTTGTAATATGTAGAGGGAGCCAGCTGCAATCCTTTATTTATGTTCAAAATACCTACCATAACTTTTTTGTGCCTTTGTAGGTATATTATAGCTCTATAAAGAAGTTCAAATCCCTCATATTTTTAAACAAAAAATGTATACTTACGTACCAGTAACCGTTTGTAAGATTTCCCAGATTAACCGTTTTATTTTGCACAAAAATAATTATTTAGGACTGCAGGTGGCTCCCTCTATAATTTAAAACAGAAACAGTATGCAAGTAATTATTATGGTTTTTGCATCTCCAGATCATCTCTACCAGTAACCGTTAGTAAAATATGCCAGATTAACGGTTTTATTTTAGACAAAAATATTCATTTAGGACTGCAGGTGGCTCCCTCTACATTTTACAACAGAAACAGTATGCAAGTAATTATTTTGGTTTTTGCATCTCAAGACCTTTTTTGCTCTTGTACTTTTTAGGGGTAATAACTTTAGGATCTCCCCTGAGAATATTAAACTTCCCCGGAAAAATGTCAGAATTCAACACTGGTTTTCACTAAAAACCTATCAGATTTTTTAATGTCTTCAAGTAAAAATATGATTACTGTATTCTTAAGGGTTTCAAAATCTTTAATTATATTGAAACTATAAAATACGTAAGATTATGGAAGCCCATGTCAAACCCAGTTACAAAATTATTCAATACAACCGTATTTAAGCAAAAAGTTGTTTTTATCGAAAATGTTTTAATTTATCGATATTAAACACCTTTTAGCTAAGGGCTTAGGCTATCCAAAAATACTATTTAAATTTCTTTTTTGTACAGGGTGTAAAAATAATTAACACTAAAGGTACGCGCACATACGTCGGCATCGGTCGGACGGTACGGATCGGAAAAATAGTTTTAGTGAAATTAAATGACACACACGCACATGCGGGTTATGGGTAAACCATAGATAAATATTAAAAGTTAGCGCTTTTTTACCCGAAGTATAAAACCACTGGGTGAAAACCCTGCGGTAATAATCGGCTTAAATTCTTGTCAAATAACGCAATTTCTGACCTGTATCTCACATATGAAACGGAAATGACCGGATTTTAATGGGCAAGTTGCTATATTCTCGCGGGTTTTTTTAAAGTCCAGTGCCAACTGCACGCACATAGGTGCACTGTTTAATTTAATTTCACTAAAACTATTTTTCCGATCCGTACCGTCCGTACGATGCCGACGTATATGCGCGTACCTTAATGTGTAAGGGTTATTCTGCCCCTGGCAAACTAATGAAAATAAATGTTCACATTCATCATTCAGAAGTACCCTTACTACCCATAGTACCAAGTACTATAACAGTTATTCCAGAAAATCCGATTTTTTGTGGTCTTCTGTAAGGGCACATATCTCTTATAAAGGGTTTTTAGAGAAAAATGAATTTGCCCTATTACACCTTGTTCATAAACAAAACAAAAAAAAAAATTGTAACACAAAACTTAAGTATTCTTTTAATAAAGTATTTTCTCACCTTCATATCCGCTATTTTGCTTTCTTGAAGTACTGCTGCTAAATTGATACTGGTTTTTTGATTATATCTTTGACCAAACTGTCCACCAAACTGTCCACCAAACTGTCCACCAAATTGTCCACCAAATACGTTTCTGTTTTTGCTAAAAAGCTGACGGCGTAATCTTATGGTAGGTACTAAAGGTGCTGAAGTGTCTATTAGTTGGTAAGTTGTTGCTGCGGCTAGCGATAAAATCGCCAAAAGCACAACCTGAAATATTTACAAAAAACACTTTATATAATTTTAATAGATATTAAAGTAACACTAATGCGATAACTATTAAGGAAATACTTTTAAACTAATAAACCCCAAACCTATAGGCTTATACAGCGTGTCTACTTAAGTTCGTATCATATGGAAACTTTTCTAATATTAATTTTAGGAAAAAAGTTATTTTTTATAAAAGTTTTGCATGGTCTAAAGCCTTAAATTCAATCATCAGATATTAATTTTTGCAGTGGCAACGAGGTACATAATATGTCAAAAAATGTAAATTTTGCTCACGAGGAAAATACCCTTATTTTTCACATTATCGAAATTATTTTATAAATAAAAGATGTTTAGGATTAAAAATGCCTTTGAAATATGCAATTTTGTTAAAAAAACTATTTTTAACATTTGTTTTGCGATAACGAGCATTTCTATGATTAATAAAAAAGTTTTCCATATGGGGCGAACTTAGGTATACACGCTGTATAAAAAGTTACTTAATATTTTAAACGGCTTTTCAGCAAGAATATAAAAACATCAATATACTAGTTTTTTTAACTCTGCACCTAGTTTGGTCGCTAATACAGTCAGCTTTATACGTGCAAGTAGCTTAGGCAAGTAACTAAAAAGATACATATGTTTTTCTATTTATCTATTTTTGCAAGAACTAAATTCAGGGGTTTACATGCGGCATGTACCAAAATTTGGTTACTTTATTAAGTAACTTGTTTAAGCAATTTAGCACGTGCCAAGCCGCCTTAAGTTTAAACTTTTTGCAGTTTATAAGTACGAGATCCGAATAGCAAGCTCCCTTCATGCATCTGGTTACCGGATGAATTTTTTTTTTCAAATATTATATGTATAAACGTATCGCGTATGGGCAACCTAAAAAATATAGTAAAGGCTATATTAAATTTATTTAAAACTTTTAGCCGCGCACAGACGTGTGTAATGCAACGTGCAACGCAACATGCAGTGCAACAAAGGGTTTAAATGTTGCTGCTGCAACCTCCTCTGCAAATAGTCTTATCCGCATTTGAAACGAACGAGGTTGTAGGGCAAGATTTTTTTATTTTAACATATTTATTGGTAGAAGAAATCTTACCCATTTGATCAAACGAAACGGTTTTACAAAATTGAAATCTCTTTATAACATTCAATAAATTAAAGTACCTATATTTTCTTTTGTCTCCACTTTGAAACTTTGTTCCTCATTATTTCTAACCACACTCAAACATGTCCAAACGGATACTGCGAACTTACATCGAATGCTTTTGAATATTCCCCTGCTTTATTTATAAAATTTAAGGAAAAAATTTGATATATTTGTACGGTCATGTGGTATAGGAAACTAAAATTATTATTATACAAATACCGTATTTGAATTGTAAACAGATGGATAAAGGTTTTTTTTATTCAAATCTTAGACTACTTACATATATGTATGTAATTAAAAAAAGAGTATATTAATAGTAGTCTTCAGAGGTAAAATGTTTTTATAACGCTAGTTACATTGGAAAAATGAAAAAGTTTCTATATTTATATACACAGAGTAAGTCATACCTCTAAAAAGCTTTTTTGTAGGTATATGTATAGCCAGGCATAAACTATACATTTAAAAAATATTTTGATGTATACAGAGTTGCTACAAAGGCGTGACGGTATAAAGTGTTTTTTTCTTAAGAATTACCCTGTATTTAATTTAATTTTTATTAAATTCCTTTTTGTATTTTAACACCTTTTTGATATAGGTTATATAGGATTAGATTTTAAAACTTAAAAAATTTTGTAGTTTATTTTCAAAAAGTAGAAAATTAAGGACATTTTCCATAAAGCTACTACTTTCCCATTTTCAATTTTTGAGATATTGGCTGGGCACGCAATTAGCTAATTGTTCATATTTGTACATTTTATTAATAAAATTGTTTTTTAATTATACTGAGTGTCAAGGAAACAGTGGTAAACTTTGAAAAATTAAAACCCCGAAAACTTTCTTATTTTAAATAGAACACCCTATATTTTATTTTTTTCATTATTGCCCTATACCTAAGTAAAGTATTTTCTGCAACATTTTTAATTTTTTATTTTTTAATGTAAGTTTTAAAGTTAAATATGATGGTATCCGGAGAAGTCATTCTGTGGATCTTAACATTATCGATCAAGCACAAAAAGCTGTCTTACATGTTAACTTTAAAAAATGTAATTGCCCATTTAAAGACAACCCAGAAGAAATGTTTTTAAAAAATTAACTACATGATTTTAAACTACAAACCGTTTTTTTGCCTTAACGATAATATAAACCATATTAGAAAACTTGTGCTTAAAATAAAATAATTTTAAAAATTTTACAGAAACACCGACTTATATGACTATTTTGTTTTGTATAATTTCTATGTGCTACCATATTTTACGTCAAAACTAAAATTATCTTAAAAAAAAATATTGCATAAACCGCTTGACTCAGGTATAGGGGAACCCAAAGGAAATATCTATATTGATAGGATTATAGAAAATATCCTGAATTTTCTATTTTTTGACAAGAAACTACAATATTTCCTAAATTAAAAGATTTAGCCCCATATAACCAATAACAAAAAAGTGTTGGAATGTAACGAGAAATTTACAAAAATATAAAATACAGAATGATCCATTAAAAAAACTTTCTACCCGTCACGCCTGCGTCGCGTGCACATACTAAGCCTTCACTGAGGGCCCTGGTGGCAATAAGCCTGTGGGTCTCCCTAAAAATTAAAACTTAATGGAATTTTAAATAAAAAACAAAGTTTTATGGATAACGAGTAAATGAGCTTTTTCAGGTTCTGACTCATTCTGGTTTTTAATCCCCAACGTCAACCCAAATATAATCGTCTAAAAAACTATTTAATAAGCATCGTTAAAGTCCTTTTATTTTTTATTGAATTCGCAGGTTGAATATTTATGGTGTAACATTTTTTTACAAGTTTGAGTGTCTGTTAAAGCTTATAGCAGCTATGCTAAATGAGTCACTATAAACCAATATTTTTAAATATAAAAGAGAATAAATTATTGTCCATTTGCATATTATTTTATTTTAAACAAATAAGATAGAATAAAATTAAAGGTTAAAGCCATATATTATGTAATAAAAATAACTAAGACACAATTATTTTCTGGTGGAATTTACAAGAGGACAAATTGACTAAAAATTTATTATTTCCGAAAAAACTCATTCTTCATTAAAATTTTTACTTAAAAAAGATTCACAAGAAAAAAATGTTGATTTTATATACAGGGTTTGCAAAAACTAAAAAAGATGATTTTTATCAAGAGGAAATTACCTTTTTTTCAGTTTTACGCAAAATATCATTTAGAATATGTATTTAGAATTGCATTTTAAATAAATATAATAATGTTACAGCGGTATTAGAAAGTTTTATAACACTGTTTTTGGATTTATCAAAAATAAATTATTTTAAATGTTTACAGTATAATGACCTAAAAAAACTCCTATAATTTGCTTTTCAAGCACCTGCTTCCTTTAAATTCCTACACAACACAATTTTTCAGCTGTAAACAAATATAATTAGGCCGTTTTCGCCAAATTATGGCACTCAATAAAACTTTTTCTTTTTATCGATTACAAACTTTATTCCAAACAAATTTTCTTTAAGACATTTTTCCTTAAATGAAAAATAAAGGTAGTTTACTCTTGGAGAAAAATAATGTTTTTTAAGTTCTTGCGAAACCTATATTACAGCCTTCTACAACTTCTTGGAAAAGACTGCCCAGTGGAAAACTTGGTGAACTATCTTAAAGCCATAGACATCTTAAACAAACTCTAATCCTAATTTATTGTACTTAGCTTATTTTATTGTCGCTAATAACCTTAAGGTGGATGCGACTTTTTTCAAATAAAAAAAAAAAAAAAAAATCAACATTTTCTTCTCCTAAATAATGTTTTTTTACAAGCAGAAAGGTTTTTAAAGAATGATTTTTTTTCTAAATATAAAATTTTTGGCCCATTTGTCCTCTTGTAAACCCCATCCGTGGATAGTCTAAATAATATTTGGACAGGTAATGAAGATTGACTAAGGGTACATCGTTATACTAAATCTGACTGAACTGATCGGATAAAACTTAATCCGACAAAAAATTGCGATATACACGTTTCAGATTGAGTAAGGGATTGGATAAAACGCCATAAAGTCCGTTTTTACCAGGGGCGCGTAGGGATCGCCGTATCAGCCGTATTAATAATACGGGGCCCCATGGCTATAGAGGCCCCCAAATATATGTAAGCAACAATTATTTGTTATTTGTATAAAAAGCAATGTTGAAATAAGAAAAGACTGGACTTGCCAAGTAGGGCCTTTTTTTTGGTCTTGAAATAAAATTTTCTTTGAGGGCCCCCTAACCTGTTTGTGATGCTGATATATATTTTGTCGTTAAAATTTTGTTTGGGGACACCCTAACCTGTTTGTGATACGGGGCTCCTGCAAAGCATGCTACGCTACTGGTTTTTACAGTCGGCACGTTCTATTTCTATTTCTATTTTTTTTTCTTGGTTTTGTTCCCTTCAGGTCCAATCCACCACTCTCCACCTTCCGGACTATGCTTTGCAGGGCTTCATCAGACGGAAAATCTGGATAATCGAGCTCGTAGCTCCCAGAAATTCCAAAAAGAAAACAAAATAATTTAGCAATCGATGCAATGCATAAATTGTCGGCTGTCAAACCAAGATCTGCTACTGGTGTTACGTATAACCTTCACTTTATGGATGGTGGAGGGGAGGATAACCATCTTTTATGGCGGAAAAGTTGAAAAAGTGGCCATCGGAATGTAGCAAATTGGGATGGCGCCACAGTAGCTAGTGGAGAAATTTTGGTATTTCTTTCCTTTTTTATTTTGTATCTTTCTGCCTTTTTTCATTTTGTATATCACTCTAATAATTCATGCTAATTGGTTAAAAAATCTCCTCTGGCTACGGTTGCGCCACCTTAAGTTGCTCCTTTCGACGGACATTTTTTAAAACATTCAGATTGTTATTCTCCCCTCCACCATCCATACTTCACTTTCACTACTGACAGTTCCCATGGCACGCCCATCTAATTCCCGCCATTTGAGAAACACCTCGTGTTCACCAAGTCGGCACGTTCTTTCTGCAACTTGCAAGAAACTTGTGGTAGGCATGCGCAGTACGCGAGCAGCTGATTTTTGGCAGCGTCTTCTTCAACTTTATTGCGACTTGCAACTTTACCAGTTGGACCGATTTTTCTTGCAGTTGCAACTGCAAGTCTGAAAAAAATATCGTTTTTTTTGTGGTACCAACCCCACCCAAAGTTATTAGTTGAGTGACCACCACCTTCTTGCTTTTTTTTCTTGAATTTTCATCCCCCAGGAGGTTAGCGGCAGAAATAATGAGGCAAATTGTAGCCGCGGTGGCTCTTTTTCGTTCGATTGTTTCATTTTTAACAGCTATTCTAAATACCGGTCGATAACTAGGTTAGGTTCTAACTTTATTTTCACATTTTTGCACGTTGGTACCTTGACCTATTTTTGCAATATTGAAAAGCGAATTGCTGACTGTATTATTGTTGAAAGAAAGTTGCTGCAACAAAATTGCAGAAAGAACTTGCCGACTGTAAAACGGACTTAAGTCAATCCTGTTTTTCAGCAATTTAATTAGGTTCAGTTCGATCGGAGGTTATATTTATACGATGTTCACGCTTTTGTAAAAGGTTTGAAAAATGACAGTTAAGTAAAACAGCTGATTAGTTTAGAAACGAAATAGTGGAAAATATTTGCTAAAATATTGTGATAGTGTTTCTTTTGTGATTTAAGTTATTATTTTGTCTTATTTTCTGAAATTAAGTAAAATTAATTAAAGAAATGCAACAAAAGTAAGGTTAGAAGTATATTTTTATTTGTTTGCTTTCTTCCTCCTGTATATACCTTTCTTTGTCAAATTTTGAAGAATTTATAACCGGATTATCTGCATCCGTCCAATCAGATTTGATTTTTACGATGTACCCTTAGTCAGTATGTTATGTATAGACTTCGTGCCAGCTCGATGCTTTTAGGTTAGTTTCTTTGAACGCTCTGTTAAACACTAGCAGATAAATATTAGACAGGAAACGAACATTAAATGGACGTGTCAGTCTTGCTTTATCGTTTCTCTAGACCAAGGGTGGCAAACTTGATTAGACTCAAGTTCGAATTTTCACTGATGACACCTAGTACCATTTACCAATTACATACTTCTTAAAATCTTATATGAAATAGCATATAGTTTGCACAAAATTACGCAGTATTTTAATTTTATTACAAGGAAAAGCATAAAATCGAAAATTGTTCCTGGCTTCTTAGTAATATTAGTGTGAGCATTGCGTCTTAGATTAGCAAAATTAGGTTTGTAGTTTAAAGTTTCAACCCCTTAAAAATCCAATGTATGAGCGTCTGCCAAGCGAGAACGGTATTTATTTTTTGTTTGTTAAAAATATACATAAATATTAGGGGTGTGCGAATATCGATCGAATCGAATCGAATATTAATATTCGATTCGAAATTCGAAATCGAATAATTCAGAATTTTTGAATAATTCAATTTTTTAAAAATATTTCACGAATGATGCGAACTATTCACTAATTATCAAAATATGAATGGATTCTTTATTTAACCCAATTGAGATTCCATAACAGAGGGCATTAAAATATTCTACTGACATATAATATCCTTTTTGATTAAAAATTAATTATCTGAAGAAGACAATTGATCAATTTTTTATTTTAATATAAATATATATAAAATAAAATCCTCTTTTTATATTTTTATTATAAAAGTTTTGAAAGACCCTGTACAAATTGCAAAAGATACATTATTTTTCAAGTTTAGTAACAGATTTATGAAATACCCTGTATGATAAATATGCGAAATACAATAATTTTCTACATTTTAAACACATTGTATTAAGAGTATTTTTAAAAAGCCCAAAAAAGTTCATATGTATATGTATAGCTTACAATTTAGCCTTACTTTTGTTGGCCGGATATACCTTAACATCCTGTAAATAGGAATTAAAAAATTTCAAAATACTCTTTTTTTATTTAAAATATTTAATTAATAACAAATTGTTCTTGAGAAGAACGTTGTTTTATTTACAAATTTTTGTTACACCCTGTATAGTGCACAAAAACCTGGTCCATTTTAAGTTTTAAATACTGTGTGTACCTATATTTATTTGCTTACTATATACATATACCATACTATATATGTATACTTTGTACTTCTGCTGAAAGTGAACGATTGTTCTCTACTGCTGGTGATATTGTATCTAATAAACGAACTTTGTTATCACCAGATTCAGTTTCATATTTATTTTTTTTTGAATAAGAATTTGTAGTTAATTTTCATAATAATTGTTTTATTTATCTAATTAAATGTTTTGGTTTATATTAAATGTTATTATTTGTCAAATTTATATTTAAATATCACGCATAACAAATCCTTAATTCAATATCCTCTAAAATTCACAATTACTACAATAATTTGTAATAATTCGAAAAAAATTCCAATATTCGAAAAATTTCGAATTATTCGAATGTATGAGTTTCGAATCGAATATTAATATTCGATTCGATACGATATTCGTAAGTTTGAATTATTCGCACACCCCTAATAAATATCTCAACTGCGATCGACCGGTTGGCCACCCATGCTGCATAAGTATCTGCTCGAATTTTTATAAAGAATAAATTATTAAAAAAAAATGATCGTTGTTGCTTACTTAATAAACTACATTGAATTGAATAATTTGCGGCTTAAAATATATTTTCTGCTAAACATAAAAAACTAAACTCGAAATAAATAAGTACCTAAAATTTAAAAATAATGAATAGAAAAAAAACAAAAACATGAAGTCTGGTAAATAACATGTGCGCCAAAGTACTAAATGCTAACAACTAAACAAACACATGCTTTCTATCTCTGTCAGAGTAACAAATAATATAATTACAAGTAATTAGTTACCTTCCATTGCAAGAACTGCTTAGATAAAGGTATTTTAGCAATTTAGATTAATTTGGGACACAATAACTTAATTGCACTAAAAAACAGCAATTCGTCAATTATGCCTGGTTTTTGGGTTAACTAAGTAAATATCTAAAAAAAAACAAATAGCTGACTTACCTATACAGTAGTTCTTACAAGGACAGGTAATCAATCATCAATTTTAGGCGAAGAACCAATTCTAAAACGGTATTTACCAATCGGTAATGTTGACGTTTAAACAATGTATTATACGTCAAAGTTGTCAATAATTATTACCGCAGTTATAATTGGTTAAACGCCTAAAATTAATTTATTACCTATTAATATATTATTTGTGTTTTTGACAGTAAACAGAATTATTTAAAAATAATTAAAACACAAATATTATTTTATGGCTTTACTTTTAATCAATAATGGGTATATCAGCATACTGCTAATATCTCAAAAAACCAGCAATAATTGACTTATAGTGTGTTATACATTTTTGATGTAGAATAAAATAGAACCAAAGTTTGTTAAATTAAATTAAAGACCTACTTGATAATGAAATTAAGTATGTTTTTAAGACACCATGTATATTAACTAGTATTGTCAATAAAAGGATATATCCAAATATATTTTTTTACTTTAAGTTTATATTCGCATCGTATACAGGTGCAAAGTTATTTCGTGTAGAAATAGAGTTGGGACACCCTGTTTGTTGCCACTTTTGTAAGACACTTAAGAAAAATATTGTTCTTAATACTTGTGCAAAGAGTCTTTTCCGCACTTTAAGTATTACTTTGTGCACTTGTTAGGGAAACAACAAATTTTTCATAATCTACTAATAAAAATAACACCTTAAAAAGACGAGTGTCTGCAATAAAATGATCGTCGAGAAGACACGGTCGTATTGTAAAGGTATAAAACGACCGTGCGCTCCCGACTACCGTTTATCGCAGACAATCATTTTTTTAAGGAGTTATTTTTATTAGTAGATCATGCCGACGGAGCTTATTTGGGCGAAAAACTATACATGTATAAATCGCCCATGACATACAAAATAAAGTTTGGAACCATTCTCTAACTTTTATGACGAAAAAATTTCTGACAAATTAAAATTTAAAAGTTTTTATTTATTTTATAATAAAACAAAAAAAATACAATATTAGAAAGGAAAATATTTCTCTATTATTAAGATTATTACTTAAAGTTAATAAAATATGGCGAAGAAAAACGTTAATACAGCAGCTTTGTAAATTAAATTTTTCTGTAAAATTCTCTGAAATAATCATTCCTGGTAATCATGCAGTACCTACCATATGAGACTTCATGGCGAACCAAATTAATAACTACACACCACCACACTAGGAACAAGTTTTTTGGGATTTGCTTATATATAAAAATCTTCTTATCAAATAGGAAAAATGCTGCTATCCTTTAATAAAAGAGTTTTTGGACAACCATTTTATATAGCTATTTCTTATGGTGCTACTTCTTTACCGTAATCTTTGACATGAAAAACAATTATGTAATAATATTATTTTAATTTTTTGTTTATTGAATATAAATTTATATAGTTTTAAAAAAGTAAGAAACACGCTTTTAAAGAACACCAAATTAAAATATTCAAAACAAATTATAAAACAATCTTAGAAGAATAATGAACGAAAAATACAATGGTAGGTAATATTATAAAAAAACGTCGGGTGCTCGATATAGGTCCCTACAAAAAATTTTGCTTAAAGCGCCCACGCATTTTCACGATAATACTTGTATGTTGCGTTTTTTATTCTTTAAGGATTATATTAAAAATTACTTTTAACTTTATGGTTTAAAGTGCTTTAAAAGCGTGTTTTTCAATTTTTTAAAAATATATTAATTTTTTACTTTTTAGTTTGATATGCTGTGAAACCGTGTTTTTTCTTTTTTTAATCTTTATTCATTTTCTTTTTTAATTTTGATTTATTGTCAAAAATATAATTTTGTTATAATTTCCTGTCACTAGTATTGTAAATTTCCAACAGAGGAGATCAGTAGTCCGATGCAGGGACTATAGCAAATCTCAAGAGGGGCGGACAGTTAGAGAAGAAGTTACATACATTCAGACAGCAGACAATTATAAATGGTATTTTTTGAAATAAGTTTTATTGTCTAAGAACAAATTAATACGTCAAGTATCTGCCAACAAAAATCAAAAAATTAGTTTAAAATATTAGATTAAAGAACTAAATTGTGTAAATATAACATACGACATTTTTTTTAAAACCAAAATCATGAGTAAAATTTGATTTTTTAATAGTCTAGTAACTTTGCCGACACATTCTAGGAGAGAAAAAACCTAATATATGCCTCTCCGTCTTTTTCTAACTATAGGGTTTTAAAGTTTTGATAAAAATATATATTTTCTTGATCATAAATTTTATTAAAATTTGGAAAAAATTTACTTTGCATTAGTGCGAAAAAGTGACTCTTTCAGAATTAAAATGCAGCAAATGAAAGAGAACTCTTTCGCACGCGAGTAGAAATAGTTATTTTCCTAACACATGCGCAAAGTGATACTTTTCCGCACGCAAAAGCAGTTAGACTTTAAGTGCGGGAAAGACACTTTGCGCAAGTGTTGGGAACAATATTTTTTCTATGGTGTCTTAGAAAAGTAAAAACATATATTTATTTTTATTCTAATATTTCTTAACGTCGGATAGTATTTGTCAATTTTGACTTTTATTTATTGTTGCTTTAATAACCATATTTTTTTAATGTCAAGTTGGGTGCGCAAAGTAACTACTTTGCGCACTCATATGTATATATATATTTAAATTTTCGTTAGGTTTTTCGTTAGGTTTTAAACAAATTTGATCTTCTTATTTTTTTGTTGATGTATAGTTTTGGGTAACAAAATACAGACCATTTTTGGCATGGTTATAACGCTAATACATAATTATAGGGTACCCAATATAGAAAGAATATTATACCTATTTTTATTTTTTTCACTTTTCATATTTAAGAAGTAGCTTTTTAATTTATAAAAAAAAATCCCAGCATTTTAACACACTTTAATTTAAAAAGTAAAATAAAGTTGAAAAAAAATCGGTAGAGTTTCTTGACACCTTGTATAAATATTATTAGTTATATATTTCTAAAAATATATTACTGTTTTTTTAAATAAATAGCCTAATTTTATAATAACTTTAAATCCTGCCCTAAAAATGTGTATGCCAAAACTATCGGTCTTGAATTTTAATTTATCATAATGTCTGCTCAATACTTTTTGTGTTTATTTAAATAATAAATTATTGGCAATAAAAATTAAATGTTAAATTAATTCTATAACTATAAAGATCCTTATATGTAATAGATGTTTATAAGGTGAGTCTGAATGTAAATTTCTATAAAATTTGGGTTTTTTGATTTGATTTTTTTTTAAATCAGATATAAGTTAAAAACAGAAACAGTTTAAAGCAGTTTATTTTTAGCAATAGACATATTACTAGGATAAGACTAAAGCACTTTGCACATGGGTCGATGATACAGCGACGAGACAGAGATTCGACGAGCTTTCGACAGTATGTATGTATGCATATATTCGTGTTTGAAGTGGCGACAACCGGACAGAAACGAGCATACGTTTAATGGTCAATTTTTACTATATTCTCAGCCAATTAAATTTTATGTTGCAATATCTCACCGGATAAAAGAGTGCCAAAATAGAGCCCTCTAAGACTAGTACGGCAAAGCTTGAATCCTATCAAGCATTATTTTACAGACAAAAAATAAAATATTTTACCTGACAGGTTGACAGTGGCGTAGCTACTATGGGGCTAGGTGGGGCAGTGCTCCAGAGCCCCCGAGCTTAGGGGTCCCTTGGAGATTGAAAAAGGGCTCTCGGGGTAAGTACAGAAATATTGAAAACAAATGCGAGAAAACTTAAGAAATAATGGGGAGGACCTTTTTTTCTCTTTAAATCTTTTAAGATCTTACTATGAATAAAGATATATATAGAAAATATTTGAAGAAAGTAAGAAAAGTACCAAGGATCTCTTTCTTTGTTTTTTTAATCTTCAAATTTTTAGGGGCCCCAATACATTTTTTAGGCCTGCTGTCCTAGCTACGCCACTGCAAGTTGACTTCTTTTGCTATTTCATTTCAAGCTCTTTCTGTGTAATCTATTGGCAAATATTCTTTCAAAATATAATTATGAGGTACAGGAATTTTTTTACTTCCTCCACAAATCTAATAATAAATAAATCCATATTTGGTCCAACAATTTATAATTGTAACACTTATTATTCCGTGTAACAATCAGACACAATTACAACATGAATCACACACTATAAACAAAATACAAAACGGTTCTGTATTGCATTTGTTTACTAAAGGAGGAGAATTGCTGAGATATGCATACGTGCTGTCGAAGGCTGTAAAAATCGTGGTCTCGTCGCTGTCTTACCGACCCATGTGCGAAGTGCCTAAGAGTGTGATTCCACATGAAATATTTAAACAGTTTGCTTTTAAAAGTGTTTTGTTGTGAAAATTCAGGGTGTTAAATTTTAAGGGGGATTCTACAAAAAAAATAAAATAAAATAAAACAAAAAAACTTTATATGAATAAATGTCCTACACTTCTTTGTTTAAATTAAAGAATTAAGAAAAACATATAGTTTTTTTATAATAGCTTTTATACGAATTCAAATATTTTTAAATATTTTGGTGGACGCCTACCATGCATCAGAAGACATTTTTTAACACACAAAAAAAACTGACAGTGTCGTCCATGAAAAGTTTAGAGTAAAAGATAAGAAAAAGTAAGCTACTGCAATTCTCTCAGTTCTTTGTAAAGTAATGGAAAAATTTATTAATTCACAAATTCTTAAGTATTTAGAAAAACACAAAATTTTGCATGACAGGCAGTATGGATTTCGCCACAAAAATCTACAGCAGATCTTCTTTCCTTCGTATCACACTGATGAAATAAATGTCTTGAGTTTCTAGGTGAGTCCCAGATCGTTGCTTTTGATATATCCAAAGCTTTTGACCAGGTCTGGCATGCCGCACTTCTTAATAAACTTCCCTCCAATGGTCTTTCAACAAACTCTGTACTTGGCTCTCTAGTTATCTATCTGATCGACGTATATCAGTTATTGTGGACGGCCATTCTGCAAGCTTTCACCAAGTAAATGCTGGAGTGCCTCAGGACTCAGTTCTGGCACCAACTTTGTTTTTTTTTCACATAAACGACCTTCTCTCGTCTACAACGAATTCCATTCATAGTTTCGCCGACTATAGTACCCTTCACTCCAGTTTTCAGGTTTCAAAACCCACTCGTCCATTTTAATGTTTCCAAAACACAATCATGTTCCTTGTCGCAAAAAGAGTCATCAAATACTCATCCTCTACTTATGAGCGACCAAGTTTTGCAGAGCAAAGGCGCCTTCAATCTTGTGGGCGTCACATGTAAAAATAACCTTAACTGGCATAAACACATTGTATCTATAGCCACGGCAGCTTCAAAAAAGCTTGGATTTCTCTTTGAGCCAAAAAGTATTTTTCCCCTTCTAATTCATACACTTTATATGTGTCCCAAATCCGACCTCCCTTGGAGTATTATTCTTATATCTGGAGCATGGCGTCACCACAACCTCAAGTATTCTTGATTGCATTTATAGAAGAGCTATATAGGTACTTCCATGACTTCTGCTCTGAAGAATTGTCCAGAATAGTTCCTCCACTCACGGTTCCTACCAGAGAAACTCGTGGTGCCGCGCGTATGCATCCCTATACGGTCCAACTGGACAGGCCCCGAACTTCCCACTTATCCCTAGAGTTTCTAGAAAATGGAACCTGCTGCCCCCATTTAGTTTGACAGAAAATTAATAATTTTTTGTTGAACGGTTTTCGAGTTAATAAATAGAAACCATTTCTCAGAATGGTCAAGTACCTATCCAAATAAAGAATAAATATCCAATGTGAGTTTAACTAAAGAATTTGAAATATGCTTTCTATTTATTTACTCGAAAAACCTATATTACGACCAAAGCCCTGTTTACTACGCCACCCGAGAGATGAGACAAGACAATATAGTGCCTTTAATTACACTGGTTAAAGGTCTGGCCACACATAACCGCACCAAGGCCGCACCGAGCCCGGGTTAACAATGATAGAGAATATTTGGCCAGATTAATTAAAAAAAACAAAAATGAAAAGCACACTTTATGCTATTATAAATTATATTTTTTTTCTTCTTTTTGCACTTAATCTTATAACGGATTTACCTCAACCTTTACTACCTACATCTTTGCTTTATGACCGAATGGAGGCCATTTTCTTTTCTTAGACTTTTATCAACTATCTTCAATTCATAATATTTTGTCAGAATATAAGTATATAATTTTTTTGTATATGGGTATTCTTTATAAAATTCTCTCTACAGATTACTTTTAAGGTAAAACAAGTTGCGCCATTATTTCTAGTTTAATTTTTTTTTTGCTAAGTAAACTGTGAAAATTACAAAATAATTAATTTTTGCTTTTTAGGCAGTGATTTCTCAATTTTTTCTTTACATAAATCATATACGTTTTGTAATTTTAAATATTAATGTAATTCACAAAAACAAATCAAAATTTTGTAATGAGTGTAAATAAAAATACCCATAAAAATACCCTTATTTTATTTTATATTTTAATTCTACAAAAATGTTGATCATACACCATTTATTTACGACATTCGAATCCCGGATTCAACATTCCTTTTTAATACTCATAAAAAAAAGGTTTAAGAAAATATTCGTATTATATACACCTACGAAGTTTTTTAAATGCTCTTAATATGTCAAACATGTCGCCTAATTAGTAAAAAATATAATAATACGGCCGGCGCGGCGGCTTCAACCGCTAAAATACGTAAACAACTCCGGTAATAGTAAATAATTTAAGTTTTCGGCGGCTTTCCGGTACGTAAATAGATAATATCGCCGTCGACAATGCCGCCGCGTCGGTGTCGTTAATTCACTGCCTACAAAAACAACTTATTTTTAAATCTCTCTATTTATTTTAAACAGTTAAAAGTTTTTATTTATGTACAATAGCTTTTTATTTACAGAAAATTAAATATACATAGTTAGATAAAATCATATTCGAAAAAAATCGTTTTTAGAAGGATAATCCTATATCAAAGAATATCAAAACTGATATTTTCGTTTTTAAACAGTTTTTAAACAGTAAAAACTATACATTTCAGCAAATGTCAGCTAAAAAAGCAAATAAACAATTAAAGTGCTCTGAAATATATTTAAAAAAATTACTAAATACAAATAATTTATAAGTTTTTAAAAAATTGTTTATTTATTTAAAACGTATAATACCACTGCTGTCTTGCTTGTACTTATTTAAGTCCAACTTTTTCTTAATAATCGGTAAAAATGCATTTTTTTAAGCTCAAAAAACTGTTTACTTGCTTTTATTTCCTTAATTAAAAATGACTGTTTTTGTAAGAAAAAAAAATATTTTGTTTATTTTCTTAATACTGGTAGATAGGTAAAATGTATCGAATTTGGGTGAATTATTCCTGGTGTTGGTCCGAACGGCCTAGGAGGAATATAGGGAACACCAGGACCTGGGGCGTGTGGACCTCCAGGACCTTTTGGGCCTCCGGGACCTTTTGGACCGCCAGGACCTTGTGGGCCGCCTGGTCCTTGTGGGCCTCCTGGACCTTGTGGCCCTCCAGGACCAAACCCTCCAACACCTCCATTGCCCCTCCAGAACCATTTCCACCAAAGCCTCCTAAAAAAATTATAAACTGTATTTGCGAAATAATACCTTGCTCAGAAAATTACATACAGGGTGTTAAGGAAATATTGTTCGTAACTTTAAAAGGTGATTTCTTGCATTATTATAAGCAAAAAACTTCCTTATATATTATCTCCTAAAGTCAATTGTTTTCGAGAAAATTGGTCGTAAAGAATTCAATTTTATGGTATATAATGTATATAATGTATATAATGTATATAATGTATATAATATATATAATGTATATAATGTATATAATTTATATAATTTATATTATGTATATAATGTAAATAATGAATACCTTTTCATCGGTGGGGGAAGTGGCTAAAGACTTTCAAAAATGTCAAAGAAATACTATTATTATTTCGGATTGTGGAAATCGTTCGAGTCGTATCGGATTATATATTTTTCGTTATCCCTGAATTACTTTCATGAAAATAACTAAATAGTCACGTCAAAATGTTAAACTGACGTTTTCTTTGAAGCCCTCTGTTTTTTTACGTCACTCTCAAATTGTCAGATTAGTGGAATATATCTTAATCTGACGCGCTCTACAATTTCTGATGTATATATTTTTGTTTTTTATGATCGACCCTATATACGGGGCTCATATTTGGTGGCGGTACTTACTCGGATACAAGGTATCCTCCCGTATATTAATCTGCTGCGCTGTAGTAAGTCCCGAAATAAGTTACGAACATTATTTCTTCAACACCTTGTATATAAAATTACATTTTTTAAATTTAAACTTATATTTTTAAAATACCTTAAGATTATTTATTTTTCTTCTACAAATAACCCTACGCCGGTTCTTATTAAAGATTCTTGCTTAGAAACAAATTAACGGTTATGTAATGATTTGCAAACGTCATTTTTGACATCGAAAATTGAAATAGGCCAAAAAACTACCAGGTAGCTAGAAGCTTCTACCCGGACCTGCGTGATTGACCCGTTTCTATTGGCTACCACAGCCGAGAACAGTTGGCTGATTGGTGCGTTTGCCCAACTTAAACTCTGAATTCGAGTTGGCTTTTGCAGCCAACCTGCTACACTCAGGCTGCCTATACCCTGTTCACTATAAATTGAGAAAAGCACCTGAGCAAAAAATTTATTTCAATGGTCTAAAAGTCAGTAGCCCACAATAAAAAATATATTTTATTGGTTTAAAACTAAAGTAACCGGAGTTATTTACTAGGTATTCATTATAAAGTTATAGTGGCCAAAGTATAGTGCGCGGCAGGCTTAAGCGTTCAGGAGATTAAGGCTAAAAACGGACGGACCGGTTTTCGGCGAGTCGGCAACGAAGCAGTGCAAAGCACACCAGTCGACGAGCCGCGATTGATGTAAAGATGGGTCCACATTTAATTCCGCCAAGTACACAAAACATGATCAGGTAAACAAACCTTTTCGAATCACATAGCCTTGGACAGCGCCTGATTATATATTTTTAGATAAATAATAAAAAATACATTGCTAAAACACGTATCACCCAAAGTCGGTTTATATAGGGTCCCGACATTCGGCCACATTCCTTTGACGTGTTTTGACGTCACATCTACCATTTTTCGTCCATGTTGTTCAGTGCCGGAGATATACAGTTTATTGTATTAGTAGAACAACCGTTTATACAACAGTTTTTAATTATTATAAAGTTGTACATTATTTTACTTTAAATTAAAAACATTTGGAATTACATCTTTCAACAAATATCACTTCCAAAAACAATGCAAAATGAAATGCGTAAATTCTAGACGCCACTGGATTGATCATCAGCTTTGATTTTACCCAGTCTTGCCAACTTTTCTCCGTGGAGTGCCCTTCCTTGCGTCCCCGACCTCGAACCGCCTAAAAGTTTAGGATGTGTCGCAACCTTATAAATATAAACTAACCTTGATATCACCTACTTAAAAGACATTCTCTTATTTCGCCTCTGTCTGTCTAATATAAATCCGGTGGCACGTGGCGTGGTACTAGAAACTCGTCAGTTTAAATATTTTTTGCTGCAATAAATCATTGTTCATAAAAGGGGTTCTTTACCTTATCATTTTTTGTGTACTTGGCAGCATCGCTTTCAGAATGAATTAAATGTGGAGCCATCTTTACTAATACCATAAAGAAGTCTCCGCTCTCAGCTGCCGACTCGACCACCGACTTGGCAGAAACTGCTTCGACTGTTTTAAGGTTAACGTCGGCCGCGTAATGGGCAGCCTGGCTGTAGCAAGATAACTCAAATTCAGGATTTAAGTTGGGCGAACGCACTAATAGGCAGCCATCTCGGCTATAGCAGCCAATAAAAACGACTCGATCGCTCAAGCAATCGTAGAAGAGGATGAATTCTCGACTTAGAAAGTTGATAATTATTGCTTTTTCTACGTTCATCTTAACTCAACATAAAAAAGACTACTTTACACTAGCTGCTAAATTTTTTCTGCCATCAACTGGCAGCGCCAAATATTGGCTTTTAACTAGTGCTTGGCAGGCCTAATTCTTATGATAATATTTAACTTACCATTTGGCCCTACAATGTGAACATATGGCTCATCTTTGTGAATATACTTTCCGGAGTTGTCTGTAAAAGAAAATACATGGTGTTACTATGGTAGAATGGCAAAAATTTGCATTTTAATTTTGTTTTTACATTCGTATATTGTTCAGTATTGCTACACTTTAAGTTTCCTTAAAAAGTTTTATATTAATACTTGTTGGTCTAAGAATCTAAGCCTTGAAAAGGAATACAGTCTATTTCAGTTTTACGAATTTAAAATGACCTATTATTGTTTAAGTTTTATTTGACTTCTGTTAGTACATTATAATACTTGATTTAAATAGTCTGGCAACACCCCTTATGTGGCACCTTTACGGACAGCTTATAAAAAATGCTTTATATTGGTCATAAAGTAAAATTACATATTTTTTCTAAATTTTCGAAAAATCATACTTTATGATTCAAAAAGAATACCAGAAAATGTCCAATTAAATTAGTATAAAATTAATAATAAATTAAAATAATACTCCATATAGAGCTAATCTGCCCCCATAAGATTTTCTGGTTGGTTCTGTTGCCATTTAAAATTTTTAATTGACTGGGGGTGCAGCTTAAGGGGTTGATAGAGGTTTTTGAAAAATACGTAATTTATTTTCCCCCAGGTTTTATAAAAACTTAATTTTTGTTTTTTAATATTTTCCTTGCTTTAGAAAATATAGCCATTGCAAGTTTTAAAAGACGCACCCTGTATACTTGCTTTAAGTAATTTTGATTTTAACATGTTTGGACGTAGATTTTTTTTTGTTTGTTTTCTTACGAATCTTACATCACAAGTATAAAAACTATTTTTATTTTTATTTATAAAAATAAATATTGCCATCTTTTAAGTTAAAATGGGCAAATATCAACTTACTGCACTTTACAAATATCAGAATAACAAAATGTCACATAACACCTTCTTCATCTACTGACGTCTTTAAATATGCATAAATAAAATTAAAATGGAATTCCCGGCATTTTTAAAATTATGATGTTGCTAAAACCTATTTTAATTAGATGATTTAAATTAGTTTTTAACAAAAGCATTAAATACTGCACTCTTCAGCAAAATATTTTTTAACAAATTAAAAAATTATTTAACAAGGTTCTATTTTTGGACATTTGTATAAAGAAACGTAAAAAACATTTTATTTTTATAAAAAAAAATATTTTTCATATTTACCTGGTGTGTGTACATACGGGACATCAATGTGTATATATTTTCCAGAATCATCAGGGTGATACTGACCTAAAAAATTAATTTTATAATTAAAATAATTACAACATAATTACTATATATATATATTAGTATATAGTTCCTCCACTCACGGTTCCCAACAGAGAAACTCGTGGTTCCGCGCAAATGTATCCTTATACGGTCCAACTGGACAGGCCCCGAACTTCTCACTTTGTTCGTTCTTTTATCCCTAGAGTTTCTAGATTGTGGAACCTGCTGCCCGCGAAGGTCTTTCCTTCCTCCCTCCAAATCTTCAAGTATTTAAGTCCCGTGTCAACAAACTCCCTCTTACCTCGCTTAAGGCACCCAGGGTACGTTAGTATTTAGGCTTTTAGCCTGCGTGGATTGTCCAAAGATAAAAAACAGGTGTGGAAAATTTATATCAGACAACCGTGTACATTAGCTAGAATTTCTATCTGACATAAATATCATGCAATTAATGTCAGTTGTAAACAAACCATTATTTTTACTTACTTTTAACTTAAAATTCTCGATTTTTACATAAACCTTTTTTTTGGTTCTCAATTTCTTTGGCGTAGAAAATACATTTTTGTCAATTAAAAGGCGGCCCTGAAATGTGGCTTTAAATCACAGGGATTATTTCTAAAGTATCCAAAAAAAAAAGATTTTTGGAACCACACGGGGGATTTTTATCGTAACCCACCTGGCCACACTGATAGTATTTAATTTAGTAGCATAATGAGTGTACACGTTCGGCGCTTGAAAAGTTTCGAATATGATTTTTGAGCAATGTGTAAAAGAAAGACGGAGTAGAGCGAGAACAAAATTGGCTCCGCCCTGTGCGGCTATCGCGTCGTCGCGTCGTCGCGTCGTTGCGCTTATCAGTCCGGTCAAAGTTCAGTTGCAATTCTTCGCATACCAAGTACGTGTTAGCCGATCATGTTTACAATTTATTTTAACCTTTGGTACGAAGGCGGATACAGTAATAAAGTAAAAATGGTCTTCACTGTTGAACAAAAGATTAATATCATTAAATGGTATTGTCGTGCGGAGAGTGCGGAAGAAGTTGTCGGCCGTTTTGAGCGCGTGAAATTCCAATACTTTATTTGAGGCTGACCTACCCATCTCCGAGCGCAGGCTAAAGTGCACTGCGAGGCAGCCGAAATTTACATTCACATCGAGCGGACCCGAGCAGTACGGGGAATCGCCGTCGCTATCGGTGGGCGGTTACCTATGTAGTCGTTCTCTGTCTACTCTCTATCTATTAGAGTCTAATACATTAAAACGCAATCCGTTAGATTCAACTCGCCAAACCTGTATACATATTATGTATGTATGCGTATTGGTTAAAAATTACACTGAATAAATATATACGTTTTTAAAGCAGAATACCACAATCTAGTTAGTTTTTAAGTTGTTTTTAAGGCGTAATTTAAATGACGCATTTTAATCTTTTTTGCTCCAACATTTCAAACACGCAGACCATTTGAAATTATTAGTATTAAAAATATTGCTATGGTGAAATTTTCGTGGTAGGCCGTTACTGCCGCACAAATAGCCCTGCACGCTCAAAGACCCAAAGTTTTGTTTAATTTACTCTAGAAAAGTGCAAAGTTAGAGTGCTCTAAATGCGATAAGGAATTATATATCAAAAAATTAAGGTGATATGCAGTGCCGTATTATCCATTAGGCTGACTAGGCTACAGCCTAGGGCGCCATGAAAAAAATAGGCGCCAGACAGGGGAGTTTTTAAAAAAGTTTAGGTCGGGTGGAGATTTTTGGTGACTAATTTCTATGTGAATAAGGTGCTTTGGATTAAAATAGACAAGAAAAGGAGGAAAGGAATTTTTTTTTTGCTCGTCAAACATTTTTTGGTTTTTTGGTGGAAAATAGGGAATTCTAGTCTAGGGCGCCTCAAACAGTTAATACGGCCCTGGTTATATGTTGTTAGAATTTAGTTTCAACATACCCATTAAATACATTATACACCGGTTAATTTAAATCGAAAAATAGGAGCCAGGTTACAAAAATTTGCAACCGGCTGAAAATTGGTAGGATTGTTTAAAACACTATTATAAATAAAATGTAAAAAGTCCTTATTGATCCGACCCGAGGAAAAAAATACTAATACTAGTCAAAGGTTACAAATACGAGTTTTTTGAGATTTTCAGTGAAACGGTAAGTTTTATAATTAAATTAGTTAAAACAAGAATTGTAGATTAGGTAATTATCCACTAAAATAAATTTATATTTTTTTTCTAAGAGTTTTTGGAATATACCTAGCAAACACTATTTGCCGGCAATCTACATTTTTTGATATTGGCAGTGATGGTAAAGCATTGGCAATTGGTGGCAATATTTTGCCAACATCTAATACGCATTAAAAAGTCAACCCTAAATAAACACTAAATTGCCAATAAATTTTACATGCAGGCGAATTGCCGGCAAGCATACAAAAATGGCGGCATACAAATCCTGATTAAATAAAGCATGCCTTTTTGTTGCAGGGAAATATATACTGGATTTTTAAAGGCAAACCTTCAACGCATATTCATACTTTTCAAACCATATTATTAACATTGGTATTTAACTAACATTAGAGCAATTTTTGGATCTGTTTTATTTATAATGGCAGCTACATAACATTATTTTATGTTTTTTTACATAATTTAAAGGAAATGGCCTTTTTATAACATTTTATTTTTAACAAATCATGCAAATAAAAATTTAGTTTAACAAAATGTTTATTATGTATTTTTAGAGAATAAAAATAAAATGATGGTAAAATTAGCTAGGTTAATTTCGACGATTTCGACCAAAGGTGACAAATTCAAATTTCCCACTTAGCCGAAATACAAGATTTGACGATTTTGACAGATGAAGCAAACTTGCTTTTATTTGAGACCGCTTTCTGCAATTGTTTTCTACGTGGTTTTCTAGCTTTTTAGATTCTTTTTTAAAGAAAAGAGTTTTTAATAGACATAATTAAGTGTATTCATTACCTAATTAGTGTGTGTTGTGTGATTAATTGGTGATGGCTAGTCTAAAAGGCGAGTTATTCAAGTAGACTGTTAGGAGCTGTAAACATTTTGTTTAAAACCTTTTAAGTTTGTAGTTACCTAAAAAAAATATATGAAATTAAGGTCGAGTTCCCTTATTAAAAGTTTTAAAGACGTGTTAATAAAAAATAATATATATATATTTAATGTTTTTTTTTACATTTAACTCCTTTAAAATATTTCTCCCTATGTTTTGGATCTAAAAATTGAGTGTAAGTGTCCCTTGAACACTTACTATTTTAAAGTGTTTTCTTTTGATTTACTATCTTTTTTTTATTTTTTTACATAATTTTAATTTTTTTGGTTTATTGGTACTGTATAAAAATTTACATTATGTAATATTTTTAACGATAAAGTTTTCCTGCCTTTTTTTCTCATTTTTTCGATTACAAAATTTGGGACATTCAACTTATAAAACTTGCAATACTTATTTACTGATAAATGCCATTATCCTAAACGCATTTTTTTTATCATAACTTATTAATGATGGATGCCATCACAGTATCTGCAACACGTGGCCCAATAACGGCCAATTGCAAACTTTCGTGTCTTTTGTTATCATTTTGCCAATAACTTATTAATGAGGGATGCCATCATCCTAAATACATTTTTTGGCATAACTTATTAATGATGGATGCCATCACCCTAAACGCATTTTTTCATCATAACTTATTAATGACGGATGCCATCACATTATCTGCAACACGTAGTCCAATAACGGCCAATTGCCCACTTTGGCGTCGTTTTAATACCTATTTGCCACCATTAAAGAATGTTGGCAATACCAGTAAATTAAATGTACATGGCCGGCAAAAATGTTATATGGGATAACCATTTTAACAGGTTAAAAAGTTGTAATCGACATAATGTATTATTACACCACGTATGTACACTTTGAAACTGGGCCCCTTATATCTCAAAAACAGTGGCTCTTAGAAAAAATGAAATAAAAAGATATTTTTCTAGGTAATTACCTGGTCCACAATCTGGGCTAATTTTATGATTAAATTTATCGTTTTGCTGAAAATCGAAAAAAGCCCATATATGTGACATTTTAAAACTGATCTCGATGGCTTGCCAATGTTGCAACCTGCGCAAAGCAAAAGTTACATTTCATGGGCGAAAAACCGGTTTGTGCGCAAGCAAGTTGAGGGTAAACGCACCTGGCGCCAAACGAACTATCCGCATTATCAGAAATGTCCTGGTCTTCTGTTCGAGGTACGGTAGCTAATGAGCGTCACGGTCAGACCGCAGACGAAGGGTACGGGGTGCCGGTGTTTGTATTTTGCCACGGTTTTTAAGTGCGCATGTTCGTCCACCGATTCATTTGTTTACTGCGCGGGGTCGTAAAAATCCGAAAAATTCTTCTTGCCACTGCGGATCTAAATATAGGTCTCTATGCATTTTACCCAGAGTAAATTTTATTCCTCAGGTCAAATCGATAAAGACATTTTACATTTAATTATTTTAATGATGTTTTAAGGTTTAGCCGGTTGCAAATTTGTAACCTCTGATGTCTAAATTGGCCGGACTATTAATATTAAAACAAATTGTTAGCAACTTTAAATAAAAAATTTAAAATATGCTTGTTGTCAGTAAAGTTAAAGTTAGGTTAGCACATCCATATTAATTAAAATAAATTTTAAAATATTTTTACCAGAGTAATCAGGGATATATTGACCTAAAAATAAAAATAAATGTAGTATATGTAAAAAATAATTTAAAAAGTGCAACAATTTTAAAAATATTTTTTAAATATAAATTTAGGCATTTTCCAGATAACACATGAAGAAATAAAAGAAAAGATTTATGTTTGATATAAAACTAATAAATAACATTTTTAGCAAGACAGAAATAAGAGAAAAAATTATAAAATTAGTTACACAGTCATAAAAGTATATTTAAATTAGGTAATATACATCTCTAAAAGGTTTGTACAAAATGTTACCACACATTTCTTAAATCAAAATACACAATAATCTAGCGCATTTTACCTTAGTACAGGCTTTTTGAATAGGGTAAAGTGTGTTAGACCAATTTATTTTGGCCCCAGGATTTTGTTATAGTAAATTCACCAGACCTTTTACAGACAGACAGTAAGGCATTAACTCAATGCTTTGATTCTACCCGATCTTATGATGGATCTAAACTGTTTTAGGAGTAAGTTGGCAAGTTTTATTTTATAAATAATAAATGCTTAACAATAGAAAATGTAATTACCTCTAGGATCCGGCACGTATTTTCCACTATTATCACTATAGCTTCCATCAAAATTAGACTTTTGGTTCTGATACGATGAGGTTAGTCTTTTAACTAGATTTTTCTTTAAGCCACAGTATGGAAAACATTCTGGAAATGTTGCTGCTGTCGCAAGAGAGAGAAATGCAAAAAGTATAATCTAAAAAAAAGATATTGGCAACTAATCTAATTTTATTTAAAAACAAATTGATATAGTAAAATATGCCCATTACCCAGTAGGCGTATTTCCTATTCCGTGCTCATTTCAAGAACACGTCGCGTCGTGCGCTGCGCGCCATCCTGAAATAGGCACGATAAATGTAACACATTATTTGCTTCCAAATACATGTGGATTGCAAGAAATTTGGTCTTATCGCACGGATTTGTAATTAAACATACTAAGTTATAATAGCGCGCCACATAGTCCCACATAGCGCGGACGTGGACGTGGACGGAATTCACGTCGTTCCAAGGGCTTGGCGAATAATTCTACAGTGATTCAGAGCTTTTTGGTTTTTGCATCAAAGCAGCGCGCAAATAGGTTGCTTTGTTTGGACGGATGTTTGGCGAATTGTTGCAAGTCTGGACGCAGCTTTACAAATCTGTGTTTAAATCTGTGCAATTTGTGTTTGTTTTTAACGCACAGTCATATTTTTTACTCATTGCTACTTTTTTTAATGCATGGAAATATTAATTTAAACTTAATGATATACAAGTTAGCCGGCATACATACATTTTTTGATAGGGTGACGGATTTGTATAGCTTTGTTGGTCGTGTTGTTTCATGCCGCGTACAGACGGGTGTAACGCAACAAGATTCGCACGATTGGGCAGTTGCGTGTAGTGCCCGCTGAAACGTTCGTCGCGATTCATACATAAAGGTGCTAGAGCAGTGCTATAGAGCGGATTCATGTCATGTGATCATGGAGTGTTCAGTGTAAAATGTATGTAAACGGACGCAACCGAGTATTTACCTAACCTAAAAATCGTAAATTTGTTGTTTAGGATTAGCATATTTTTATTTTTAAAAATTTGCAACCAAGCCAAAAATATTGAATTCAGTCCATAATACAACAAAATCCGTTTTAAGTTTATGGTTTAGTCTGCCAAATAAATGGATTCTAAGCTGGTAGGTATTAATTATTATTATCATTATTATTTAAATAACAACGACAAAAAAATGTATTCGAAAAATTTGAAAATTATGCTGAATATACCATTCCATCTATGACTAATACCCAATTTAACAAAATTTTAAAATGGCAGCATCAACCTTTGAACATTTACTACAAAAACCTATCATACGCTTAATATCCATAATTTTTTTGATACCGGCTTTTCCATAATGACAACTAAAAAATAACTGCTTATCACAGTGTGCAATTTTGAAAATATGGAAAGTCTAAAGTAGATATAAGTAATTAAAAATAAAATACTTTATGCGCTGTTTGCTTCAACAAGTTATTTTGCATGACTTTATTATATTTTGTATTTTTTTGGTATATTTAAAATATTATTGAATTTTAACAAAAACCAATGAACGTTATCCCTGCGGTGGATAATTCTAAAAGCATGTTTGTAAAAATTACCCAAAAAATAATATTTTAAACTAGGAATTATAGACAAAAAAATATTTTTTAGTGAGCTTTTACAAAAGTACATTTATAATTATCTCCTGCTCATTGTTTTATGTTGAAATTCAATTATGTTTAAAATACCCCAAAAAGTCAAAATACAGTGAAAGCAAATATTCCCACGGAATAGTAATTATTTTATTTCTATTAAATTATTATAAATTTAAATAAATAATTAATATTTTTAATTTCTTTAGATCTGTTGCAAAAAAATTGGTATAAGCAAGTCAACTTGTTAGGAAGTTTTATACCGCTCCTGCCATTTGCTTTTTCAAATTAATACTGACTATAAAGTATAGTAAGAACATTTTAAAAGCGCAAATTCGGTACCCTTTAAAAATAATACAAAAAACATAAAAAGGCCGCCTGCAATCGGAATATTTTATAAAAGGCGCCGCGTACCCTTTACAGCCACGCGCCAATACACTATGGGATAGAAATCCATTATTTTGGCCAAAAAGCAACTTTGAAATTTTAATGGCTCATGCTGTGTATTTCAAAGTAGATACTTCAAACTACATGTACGCCAAATTATAAAAGGATATGACGACTTTTATTGGGGTAATAAGAAACTTGAAAATGTATTTTAAGTTAACATAAATATACAACATTTAATCTCTTAGTTTATTATTACCCTTGATTACTAAAAAAGTAAAAGAGTTTAAATAATAAGAGCTATTGTTGTGTTTCCGATGCAGTCTCGCGAAGTCTCGCTACTTTTGTCAAAGATTTTTTACCTTTTTCTTTATCAGTTTTTGTACTTACAATTGCCTTCCTACTTTTTGCTACTTCTGAGTGTAAGGACAGATACAAGATTTTTTTATAATTTACAAGGTTTTCCATTTTAAAATTTAATATGTTTTGTCCTACACTGTATATCCTAAAAGATAAAAGCATTCTGATGAAAGATATGGATTCTACAGAATCTACCCAACAAACCAGTGTTTTTATTTATTTTATACGTTAAAGAATAAAAAAAGTTTGAAAGATGTATCTCTATTACGCTTCTAAGAATAATTTAAAATTATTTTTCAGATTTGGATGGTCATATTTCCGAAACTAATTGAGATAGACACATCAAATGTAGTATTTTTTAAAGCATTTTAAAAGATTTTTTTGGTGGTGATATAATATTCAGGGTATTTCATTTAAAAAAATCATACCTATTGTCGTACCCTGTATATCATATGAGATAATAATCATCGGATTACTGATTAGAATACTACCGAATTAACCAAACAAGCTGACATTTTAGTTTATTTTGTACAATAAAAAATAATAATGTTAAGTGGGGTGTAAATTTATAATAACATATATAAGAAGTTTTAGGTTTCCAAAAAGCATTTGTAATAATTTATAATATTTTTCCAGTTAAAAGCACCTCATTTTAAATTAGATTGGTAAGTTTCAGAATTTTGTCCAAAAAATTAATTTCTATCCCATAGTGCGATGACCACCTGCATCAACCGGCATATCATAAAAGAAATATAGCAAAGGCGGCCGCGAAGACAAGCATGCCAATTTATTTGCTTTAAACTTTTTGTGATTTTTTTTCTTTTCAAAGAGCACCGAATTTACATTTTTATACTGTTTCTTCTATAATTCAGTGGCTAAACCGACATGGAAAAGAAGAAATTTAAAGTTTGACAAGAAATGGCTTTCCTGCTTAGTCATTTATTTTGAAACCAAAAATGGTGTTTTTTGATTAAAAGATGCTGTTGCAAAAATTTTTATGAAGATTTGTTTTTTAAAAATTATGAATACCTTAATAAATCATAAAAACATTAGATTCATATTAATTAGAAACAAATACCCTCGGAGGGCAAGTAAAATTTAAATGTTCTTATACTGAAATTCAACTTTGTGCTTAATTTTTTTAAAAGAATGCACTATTATATGTATATGTTACCGGACAAACCCGATTTTAGGAAAAACTAGTTTTTCCTAGGCTAAACCAGTTTATCCGAAGACCGTTAGGATGTAGTAGTTTATCCTAGCCTAAACTAGTTTTACCTGAAATAAGTTAATTATGATTAGGAAAAACTGATTTATCCTACTCTAAACTATTTCGACCCGCGATTTAACTAGTCTGGACTCGTCTGAACTTTGGTTTGGGTCGCCGACGCCGATCACAAGGATTTAGTTTGAATGCGTAGGTTGACTGTTCTGGAGCGTTCGTCTTATTGCAAAATCGTTGCGTATTGTGCGTGTTGTCTAAAACATTTTGTGACTGTTTATGTATTAAAAGTCCGCAGTTTATTTCTGTATCTCATTACCATGGATGAGGCTTCATCAAGTGGGCACGTAGGTCAAAAAGAGTGGAGGCAGAGATTCTTGGTTAGAGGTTTTAAGATCTGAGGACGAAAAATCAACTCATTTTAATGTTTTGACAAAAGAAAAGTATTTGGAACTTATCCAACAAGTGGAAGAGGCTAAAAAAACGGAAAAGAAATCACCTTTGCAACAAAGAAGACTGAAAAGATTTGATGTGGTGGAAATCGGAGGTGTAAAGAAACTTACCGCACGAAATGAAGGAAATACAAATAATATAAAGTATTATCTCACCGCTGATGAGTTATATGACATTATTGATGCAGCTCACATAGCAGTGGGACATGGTGGTCGTGACAGAATGTTAGCTGAAACTTCTAAAAAGTTTGCGAATATCACAAAAGAAATGATATGTCTGTTTTTATCTATGTGCATGGTCTGTCAACAAAAAAAACGAAAAAAAAGAAAGGATTAGTCTCCAAACCGATTTTGCACACCGAAATGAACAGCCGGTGCCAAGTCGACCTTATTGACTTCCAGACACAACCAGATGGAAAGTTTAAATTTATACTGGTGTATCAGGACCACCTAACAAAATTTGTCCTGCTTCGTCCATTGGAAACTAAGAGAGCAGAGGAGGTAGCCTACCATTTAAATGATATATTTTTAACTTTCGGGGCCCCATGCATTTTACAATCTGACAATGGTCGGGAATTTGTGAATCGTGTTATTTTAGAAGTGACAAGCTTATGGCCAGAGCTCAAAATCGTGCATGGAAAACCACGACATAGTCAAAGTCAGGGATCAGTCGAAAGAGCAAACCAAGATATTGAAAACATGCTGAGTGCTTGGATGAATGACGGCCAAACAACTAAATGGTCAGAAGGACTAAGGTACATACAGTTTATGAAAAATCGGGCATTTCACTCTGGAATTAAACAATCACCTTATAAGGCCATGTTTGGTGCGGAACCCAAGGTTGGGCTCTCTACTAGTTCATTGCCTTCGGAACTGCTAAAGGACATTGAAGACGAAGACGATCTTCGAAGACTGATTGACGGGAAAAACATAGATGGACAGAAAAATAAAGACATTGATGGATACGAAGATACGGATGAAGGCGAAGATAAGAATGAAGATGAAGATAGAAATGGCGACGATGACATGGATGAAACCTTACAAAATATTTTAGAAGCACGATCAAAGGCTGCGCAGAGCCTTGAAAAACAAGCCAAAAGATGAAAGCCACCTCTCACAAGTCGCATCTACCAGCGAAAGTTGGAGATAACATTGTCATACCTACTCCTGATGTAGACAGGGCTAAAGGAGATCTTCGGAACGTTATTGGAGTTGTGCTTGAAGCATCTGATGACGGATTTTATAAGATTGGGACCAAGCATGGTATCTTACAAAAATTATATTGCAGGTAATTTTTCATTTTGTTACGGTTTTTATTTGATTTAAATTGAATATTTTCATTTCAGAAATGAATTTGATATCTGCACACAAAAGTTTTTATTGGAAGAAGAAGTAAACAAAAACAATGAACTTTCGTTAAGAACCGCAGCGATCAAACATTCTGTTGGAACAGGCCAAGGTTTCTTTAAGTATAGTTGCACTAAGAAGTGTACGTCGAATCGATGTCTTTGCAAGAAAAATAACGTTCTTTGCAACTCGAAATGCCATAATAGTTTGACATGTAATAACAAATAAATAATAAAAATTACTACACATGTTTGTATGTAATAATATTTTCTTTAATTACTAGTAAAAACGTTACTTTTATCAAGACTGTATGTAGACTAGGATAAATCAGTTTCGCCTAATCACTACTAGGATAAACTAGTTCATCCTATCGCTCTTCGGATATACTGATTCGGCCTAGGAAAACTAGTTTATCCTAAAATTGGGTTTGTCCGGTAACATATATACCGGATCAGCTAAATGATATAACACGTAGGCAATGTGGATCGAATTGGACGACGCACGTACATCCTTTGTTGTAGCTTTACTGTCCGATATACCTTTAGCTAATGCTTATACAGTATACAATTTTTTGGTGTTATTATAATAAATTTATTATTTTTAGTAATAATAGGCATTATAGATGAAAGCCATATTAAGATAATTGCACTAAAAGATACTCCAACTTATATGTGAATAGAAATCATTTTTACCTTATTACTTCAAGGAGTTTGTGATCATAAAATGCAATACTAAAATAACTACATGCATATTACATAATATTTGCATACTTAACAAAGACTTTGTTTACAATATATTGAATGTAAATCAGAAAATTAACCTAAAGCATCTTAATTATCTAAATAACTTAAGGGATATAGGTGATGTAGATGTTGCTAATCACATTACATAAAACGGGATTGTATTTGTAATGCTTTACCAATGCTACAAAATATTCGATTAATTAGATAATTTTTCATTTTTTAAGTAGGTTTTAAAACTATTGTACATTTTTTAACATTGGATTTAATGCTACAAAGATTTGAAAAGTAAATTGAATTGTTAGCTATTAAAAATGTTTTTAATTTCCTTGTCCTTAAAAATCCAATATTTGATCATTAACCTATATTTCGAGCACTAAAAATGTGTACTTGCTTAAATAGGAAAACTCCTTTTTCAAAAAACTAATAAATTTAAGATCATTTTAAAGAGTACTTAGGTTTTATAATAAAGGTGCCTATTACTCTTTAATCCATTTATTAACATATTTTCAATGAGAGCCCTATTAACAACTTAACATAAAGTTATTTACTTAAACACTTAGCAGCGAAAAAATATTTATTTAAATAAATATATTTATGTAAACTAATACATCGGATCTATTCTAAACATAAAAATGTAAATTTAAAACAAATCTGTTTTGTTTCTAGGTTTAAACCAAGTATCAAGTCCCTTAAACTGGGTGTGTCAATGCAGAGATAAACCTGTATGTAGGTACTATAGTAATTCGATATCTATGACTAAATAATTTAATACCGAATTAGTAGTTCTTGTTAAATTTTTTAAAATAATTTCTTTAAAAAGTTTAATACACTTATTTATCTGTGCCATTTTTTTCTAATGCCTTTTCATAACTTCGGATTCTCGTAATCTTTTTTCTTGATAAAGAATGTTTCCTGTTCGCTGGAAGGTGTAACATCATATGAATTGCCACTAGTTTGACTAGTATAGTAGCACTAGGACTAGTTGGTAACTCTTCAGATTTTTTGTTTTTATGCAATCCCATTGAGCTACTAGTTGTTACTTTAGGGATTGTTTCAGGTCGTTTGTGCATAAAATTTTAAATGTTCTTAGAAAATTTCCAATGGCGCCTTTGTTCTGGTTAGTGTCCGTTGTCCTGATGTGACGTTATGCAAAAGGACACTTTTGTAAGTTCTTTCCATTTGGATTCAATTTGCTTTGCATTTTCTTTCATGTCAAATTCCTTATTGCCTAGTTTAGCGATTTCACCAAACACATTTTCTTTTATTTTAGTATTCCAACGATTTTTTAAAAGTTTCTATAAAAAAATTTACCCTGTCCCTACTTCGCTTCTGTTGGTTTTAATTTTCTTGCTCAGTAGCAAAATCATCATTATCATGATCTAATATCTTAGTTTGGGATCTTTTGTGTAAATATATGTTAAAGACTTTAGAAATGTTATTATAATAGGTACATACATCCAATCCCCTTTTAAAAAAAATAAATTGGTATTAACTTTTTTAAAACTAGAAATATTAGGTATTAACTCACAAGTTTTGTTTTGTGGAAGTATTTACCCAATATATAATATAAGTTTGCATTATAGGTTTGGACGTGTTTAAGTGTTGTTGCAAGAAACAATGGAAAACAAAGTTAACATTTGGAGACGGAAGAAAAAATACTTTAATAAATTTAATGTTATAAAAGAAATCAATTTTGTACTACCGTTTCTTTTATCAAATAGCTAAGTTTTCTACCAGCGACAACATCTTTTGATTTTTCGATTTTTTCACCGAATAATATGTTAAAATAAAAACAAAAGATCTTGTACTACAACCTCGTTGGTCTACAAGTTCGTTTCAAATGCGGATAAGCCTATTTGCAGAGTTACGTTGCATGTTATGGTTGCACGTTGCATAACACACGTCTGGGTGCGGCTTTAGACATCTTCTTTCTGTGCATTGGCAAAAATATGGCTTAAATCTTATGATAAAAAGGGGCATCTAAATTGTTTTTAAGATATTTTAGATTAAAGATTTTACAAAAAAATAATAGTATTTCTCATATCTTTTTAAAGCCACCCAGGCTTTTCTAAAAAAGGTTTGTCACACAGATCTGTGCTAAAATAAAACCATTTAACGCAATTTACCTCAGTTGAAAAGTTGATCTTTTGCGAAATAATGGGTATCAAAAAAAAAATAAAATGAAGATTAAATGAAAACTTTTAAACTCTGTATCTAGCAAACGGTCAATTTATTCGAATAATTGGTAAATTACATTAGATTATTGTATTTTGGTCCAAAGAATGAGTTGTAATATCTTGTACAGGGTGTCCCACTGAGAACTGCCGCGATCGATTTCTTGAAAACTACGCTTTAAAGAAAAATTAAAATTTGGTTATATTATAAAGTCAGTGGGGACATACAACTAAAATATTTTGACAGCTCTACCACTTCTGGTTATACCGGAAATTAATGTCAACTTCCATATTTTAAATGGAACACCCTATATATTTAATATTTCTTAAATTCTGCGTTAAATTCTAACCGTTTTTGACTTATTTTAAATTTTATGTCAAAAATGACGTTTGCAAGCCATTACATACCCATCAATTTCTTCTAAACAAAAACCTTTAATATAAGTTGGGGTTGGGTTTCTTCTAAGGAAAAACTTCTTTAGTAGACTGTATCGATATTTTACTAAGTACAGAGTGGGTAAAAATAATCGTTAAAAATTATAACGACAGAAACCCTAACACTCAATTTTTCCAAAAGGAATCTTTTATTACCTTATCCTATTAGGCATTACAATTTAGGGTAAGTTTGTTATAAGGTTGTCTATTCCAAAATGTATAGTTTTAAAAATATTAACGATTTAATATTTATCTATTCTAACAATGCATTTAAGTACGGGTAGGTACAGGGTAGTTGGCTGTGACGCTGCATTTTGTTGTCAAGGCCAACTAGAACCCAAACTAAGCTGTACCTAAAAGCATTGTTGGAATAGATAAATATTAAATTCTTAATATTTCAAAAACTATAATTTTTTGGCATAGACATCCTTATACAAACTTATTCTTATTTTGATGCTTAATAAAATAAAGTAAAAAAACAAGGGTTTTCATTTAAAAAAACTGACTTTTAAGATTTTGATTGTCATAATTTTTAACGGTTATTTTTAAAAACTCTGTATTTATTAATTGTAACAATATTAATACATTCTGTTAGAGTAGTTCTTTTTCTACAAGAAACTTAACCCCAACTCATATTAAAGGCATTTGCTTACAAGAAATTGAATGGCATTTAATGGCTTGCAAATGTCATGACATTAACTTTCGGTATAAGTGGTAGAGCTGTCAAAATATTTTAGTTCTATGACTTTATAATGTAACCAAATTTTTAAAAATTTCCAATTTGTACATTTTGAGAAATCGATCGCGGCAGTTCCCGGTTGGACACCCTATACATACGTTTTCAGACTGCCGGGTGGCTAAGATAGAGCGTTACCCTTGTTTCACAAGAATCTGAATTCGCCGGACAGAGTGATAAATTTTTTTATCGAGCCTTTGAGTTTGCCGACTTTTTGGATTCTTAACGTGTGAAAGGTTTCATAAGACTCCATATACTTTGATAGCGTCGATCCATCGCCCGGTTTCCGGCTCCCGCTGATGTGAAAAGGCAGTAAAGGAATGGAATATCTCAAAACCGGTTGTTTGTGGTGATATTTACTGAGTATACCTTTTTTATGCACTAAGTATAAGATAATAGTAATATTTTACTAAAGCCATGATATACCAAGGCAAAAAAAGTTATGCCAATCTAAACAGAATCAAAGAATTGTAGGTGGCTCTTAAGCTTAAAATATCGGCTTTCTCTGGTCAGCATTTTTCGTTAAATTTGTATTTTCCTAGTACACAAAAGGTACTTATTTATTACTGCAATTACAAAATTGTTTTTTTCAAGAATTGTTAGAAAAGTGACAAAAACTACTAAATCTGGCCTAAGCCCCTTTGTTTTACTAAAATTGTATAGTTTTTAGTTTTTATGATAAGAAAACCAACCTATTTTTTCCATCTTTTTACCGCTATATCTTTTTAATGGCTGGCTTTTAACCCAACGTTTACATATACATTGTTAGGACCCCCTCCTTAATTTTGAGTTGTTTGGTATTTTTTAATAAAACGAGTTTAGTACACAACATTAACCAAATTAAAAACAAGAATCTACAGATATAAGTGTCAAACTGAAAGTGGGGCGCCATTTAGACAAAAAAAATATTTAAAAAATTCGAGTTTACTATCAAATTCCAAAGGATGGCTATATTTTCGAAACTATTAAAAATTGACTGTACCGTATGTTAACCTTTTTTAAAACTTCTTTGATAGATAATTCCAATGGTAATAAAATAAGGAGAGTGTTTAAAAATACATTTTTGCCAAAAGTTGGCAGTATGTTAATCAGTTAGCAATAGTGCCGACTTAAGTTTGATCTTTCCTAATTACGGTAATAAAGTTTAGGGGCCAATTTCTAAGCCTTTTTTATAAAAAGTTTTTATAAAGATGGATTCTAAATTTTTTTCTCAAGTTACAGGGTGTTAAACTTAAAAAAAAAACTTAAAAATTTCCAAAACACTTTTGTTTTTGGTAAAATTTGTTACACTAGATCAAAAGTTTTTTATTAAATATTTGTTGTTGTTATAGCATATTCACTATCTAATAAAAAATTATACCACCTAATTAAAAAAAATGCGTTAATATACTGGGTTATTCACGGTGAGTGTCCCATTAAAAGATCTGGAAAACTACTAAAGATACATTTTCTAATCTTTGGCGCTAAATTTAACATCAATAATATCGGCTAGGATGTGTCCCACGCCGCCACTGGTCTCACGAATTAAAATTAGTTTGGGGATACATTAATTTCCTATTTTAGCCAAGTTTTTTTAATCGGATAGGGCATTTTTAAGATATTATTAAAAACCCGATATTAACATTAAAGTTTAACACCCTTTATTGTAGAAAAATAGTACATTATACACCCTGGTGGTGGTATTTTAAATCCCGAGACAAAAGTTTATAGCCCTACCAACGGAAGGGTTATAATTTGTCGAGGGATTTAAAAACACTTTGGTCCTGAGGTGTTTGTACTTTTTATGCACTTTAGGATAGGCAAAACGTTAAAGAAATACTTTTAATAAATAATAAAATAAAAACTTGCTAAAACTTTCCCAAACACTTTAATTAATAAAAATATCATCTGCGATAACAATAATTTACCTCTTATTCACTTGTTTAATTGCAGTGGGATAAATATAAATGTTAATATTAATAAAAATTAAGTTGTTTTTTTATATAGTAAATATTGTTCTTAACAAGTAACATTTAATATTAAATACAATTTAAGTGTTTTTTTATAGTTAATATTGCTCTAAACACGTTACATTTCTATGTAACATGTTTGTCAGGTTTGGCACATTTGGCTAATAAATTTTTGAAAATAAATATCTAAATTTAGCTGTCATTGCGAAGAAATTTACTTTAAATCCCTGGGGATTTAAAGTGCCACTTTTTTCCCGGAAAAATAGGGATTTAAAGTACCATTTAAATCCTTAAAGTGCATAAAAGCATTTCTGGACCTATGTTTATATGAACTTTTTTAATTAAAAAAATAATTTTTTTATAAAATTAGCTCAGGAATACGCCCATCACTTTCTTACCGCAACAAAAAAAAATCACCCTGTATATCGTCAGTGTAATTCGCAAAGTGCTTAAATTAATTTTAAATTATTTTACAACACCATATTATTATTTCAAAGCAAAATTTTACAATGATGTGTGGTAACATATTGCTAGTAAAAAAATAATTTAATATAAACAAAATATTATAAATTTATTGTTTACGTAATATTAAATAAATTTTAACATCTGATACAATATAAATAAGTTAGACAGTTTTCCAATGATTATGTGGAATAAATGGAGTTACGCACTTTGCAAATTACACTGACGATATTCACTTTGCATATATTTCGCCCTTTAGAGATCACTGATGCAATTTTAGACCTATGACAATACTAAACACATAATAATGAACTTTTTTACTAAAAACACCAAAGTTAAAGTAAAACTTCACCACGTTTATTAAATGAAAATACGGGGTAACACCAAAATTCATCGAATGCAGGGTAATTTAAAACTATTATTCCGGCACTGACACAATTTTTTTTTTGCTTTAAAACAAATTTCTGCAACTGGGTTGCAAAAATTTAATAGCAAAGTTAACTAACTTTTAAAATTACGTACCGATGGAGCCCACATGATGAACTAAAAAGCTAACCGGACTATCAACTATTTTTCATAAAATTGGTTTTTATATACAATAGAATTAGTCACAATAATAAAAAATTTGATATACTTTCTAAGTTAGTTTCTGCAATTCCGAGTTTTAAGATGCGCTATTTCAGCCCGTTAAGTATTTCACTGCTCAACGATGGCTTGCTGACACATTATATTTATATGTTTACTTATGGTTTTTTTTAATGTTAAATACGAAAATAGTACATAAACTTTGATTACACCGGCTTACAAAAAAAGGTTTTTGTGCACCGGACGCGACCTATCTAGGAGCATGTTTCTTGACCCGCTGAATCCAAATTTTAAGTCAGTTAAGGCCATACACAGTTATAATTGCACCATATGAACAACTTTTTATTATTAATTTTGCAAAAAATTGAATTTTTATTAAAAGTTCTGTATGGTCTAAAACCTTGAATGCATTTATTAGATTTTTTCCATTACTTATTTACCAATAAAAATTAAATAGGTGTTTAAATTCCACAGTCCACAGAGGCTTACGAAAAGCCTATGAAGTAAAAGATTTTTAAATGTTCAACCCATTTAATTTCACATTTTTATCAATGCTGACCAGGTACCAAAAAATTTACATTTTGCATTTCACGACACCTTTAAGACAACACAGTAGTGTTGTTTGCATTGAAAATAATAAAAGAACTAATTAAAAAAATACATTTTTTAAATTTAACCTTAACATTTTTGTAAAAAACATTATAAACCATGTTATTATATTATTTTGACATTTTTAATTAGCTTTTTATTTTTGTCATTTCATATCAGGAATTTTTTTTTAAATTACAAGTATCGTTTGGAACATCTGTAAACACACTGTACGTGTTTGGAGTAGACAATATCCAAAAGAAAAAAATATACTTTAACGAAATTTCTGCAAAAACTACCATATCATCTATTCTATAAATTAATGATAATTATTCTAAATGTTAAATGCATAATAAAGCCAAAAATCTGACCTGATGTAATAACTGATTTTAAGGTTTGGCAAGGTAACAATTTATAAAATTTTTATGGGATCAAGCCCACAATATTACCATATTGTTTTGCATTCGAATGATTGGAATGTCTTAAAAACAGGAAATAAAATACATTAAATTACCTTAAAATCATTAGTAAGATTATTTAGGTTAAAAATTATGTAGTTTTAAAAATTCTGCTAATAAGTATTTTAATTAATTGGTAGTATTTCATTTTATTGGTATACCATAATGGATAGTCTAAGATCTCTTAAAAGTGACATATATAATATTTAAACAATGATATGACCAATGTGCTGCGTAACACAATAAGGTCAAAGCTATGACTAATAAAAAGAAAGAATCTATTTTTGTAAGTCACGCTATGTTAATTTTTTTCTCCAATTTAATAAATAGGGCTGTAAATTTTGTTACATTTAAAGTTTGGATGTATGTGTTTGGCCCACCCTGTATATAAGATTTTTTCTTTCCACGGTATAAAACATAAGGGGATACATTTTTTATGTCTGTTCATTAGAAAGAGTTCCTACAAACATGTGTACGGACTTGATTTATTATTGAGATAGGGCATAAATTTCTTATTTTTATTGTAGAATAAGCCCTTAGAGTTTGCCTGATAAGTTGTAAAAAACCCTGTATAGTCATGTTCATGTATACGTATAAGAAAACAATATTTATATCTGTATAATATTACTCATCCGTTTAAAAATAGACAAGTTAAAGAAAGTAAACACCCTTTATATAGCTTCACCACAACAGAAATTCCTGATAAATCTTCCATTTATTCAATAAAAACCTAAGTGGGTTTAACCTGCGGATCTAAAAATGTGGGTTTTACGATAGGGTAAAAACTTGGGAGAATATAAACCTGCAAACAAGCATCTCTTTATGTATTAGGGTCAAAGTAATTGAATTTTTTTGTTAAGTTCCAGGTTTTCAGTTTCCATTTTTGTTATTGTAATTTATTTTAAGGAAAATAAATATTTTATGTTGCAAACAAAATTATATTTTTTCTTTTACAAATGTATGTAAAAAGTGGTAGAGTTGTTTACAAAAAGTTGTCAAAATAAAGTAATGAACACGTTTACAAGGTATTTCCAAAAAGGATAAGTTTTCATACAGGGTTTTTTCAATTGTGGTACAAAATAGAAACCTATTCATATGCTTAATAATGAAAAACTTTATACAGGGTGGTTCCTAAATAATTGGCCAAAATTTATCAAGATAATTGTGAAGGTAAAATAATGGAATTTCGCTAACTTACCTCAGTACAAAAGTTGATATTAACTGAGATACAGAGTGTCAAAGTTAAAAAAATATATTTTTCCAATTATTTGATAATATTAGATATGTTTTAAATATTGTAAATAAAAGTGGTTTCTAGGGGTTTTCTGACATGAGCTATTAACATCTGATGGTAATTGTCTTGTGTTAACCAAAGGACGATCTAAGTGTCCTAACCTTTTTGTGCTACTCTGTATGTACCATCTAAGCAAATTAGTAAATACTCCTATGCTTCCTACACAAAAGGTATACTCTGAAAGACTGGCTTTGAGCCACCGTTTTCAAGATTTGTGCATTTAGGTGGTTTAATGCAACCTAAAAGTATACCGCTTAAGCAAGCAGTTTTGGTACATCGGCGAGTAATAGAATAACAAAACAAGCAGCATTAAGGTGCTCGCCCACTTGGACGAAGCGTTGCGTCAAGAGAAAATTCGCCAAGTTGCTTTACATGTAATTAATCGGAACCCCGCCAGTATAACCGGCGCGGCGCAACGCGTCTATATTGGGGGTTCCATTTAAATACATGTAAACTTGTCCGGACTTTGACTCGTCGCGACGCGGGCACCTTTAGTCACGCATGTTTACACGCCGGGATTTAGTTTTTCTCACATTGCCTATGTGTAATGTTATTTAGCTCAACCTGTATGGATAAATACAATAAATCATTTGTTTATTATAGGGCAGTTGTACTTATGGCTAATACGCTCTTTTAAAGGCATTTTTAAGCTGCAATTTTTGATTAAAAAAACCAGGCAAATATGTCAAATTTTTGTTTATTTAATTTTCAAAACAATAAATATTCAACAATATCACAGAAAAACGCAAATCACTTTTAGTTTGATTTATGGTAATTTTGTTTTAACTTCGTCACATCTTATATCAGGACTAACACATGCAGCAAATGATATCAAGTGTGGTATAACATTTTCTTCCATGACTCCTGTGAAAAGATGTGACCACGGACCTTTTGCAAAAATAGCCACATCATCTGCGCCGTGAGTCTCCTTTTCTTTCGGTATCGTGGCCGGCCACTGAAATTCTATTTCATCTGAAAAATAGATTTTTTAAAAATAATATGTAATATATGGAAAAAATATATATTTTCTTATGTACCTACAACGGATAGTATATATATTTAAGTCGTAGTTTCATAAGAGAAGTTTTAGTTATCATTTGAAAACGGTTGGAGATGGACACCATCCGAAACATCGCGTATCAATTAAAATAAAATACAATAGAATTCCAAGAAAGTAGTAGTATTATTTAAAATACAACATTGTCTACCACATTCAAAAAAATGTTGATATATAATGGTTGCGTTTTGAATTTTGACCCATGCAAATTTTTTTATGATAAATAGCTTACGTAGACACACTGTATGAAAATATCAACCACATTTTTCTATTTAAAGCTACTTTAACTAAAACTTTTATACTTTTAAAATGCTCGTTTTTTTATAACTATAACCATATACGTACTCATCTCATCAGGTGATGGTACATATCTACTTCCGTCATCCATAAGGGGTTTGTAACCAGGACCGTTAGCGTAGTTCAAAATAGCATAGAGATTCTTGTCGCTAGCTTTACCAGCGTAACCAAATACATTACTGCCTCTGGCAGCATATCCAGCGTAGCTCATAGTATGTGCATGATCTAAAAATACAAAATTCATACATGTTATAACTCTACTTATATACTTTAGGGGCTAATATTTCAATTAAAAATAAGGAAAACTTTATTATTAATACGCAATTTCTTTTTAAAGAAAAATCAGCCACCCCCTATACAATTCCGTTATTTGTACACTTATAAAAAAATCCTATAACATGTCAATTTTTATTTTTAAGACTTATTTGTTTGTCAAAATTTACTTGTCTATAATTATCATGCCCCCACCAATACAAACGTCAAAACATATTTAATGGAAAAGGAAGTTAGTTACCTTTTTCCAAAGGGTGATTATTAAAATCGATTTAGCTGTTTCCGAGGAAATGTATTCTAGATACCTGGTGCCTTTAGCCTCTAAAACATTCTTTGTTTAAAATAAAATTTTGTACGTAGGTATAGCACCTAGATATGCAATATTTCATAACTTAGGTGTTTCTGTTACTTTTGTTTGTTTACAAGAAAAAAAACGTAATTCCAAGTACAACGACACTCCGTTTGCTACCTCTTAACATATCTAACATCTTAATATTTTTAGTTTATAATTTTCTTTTTTAGTCAAGAGAACCATAAATGTAATAAAACTTAAAATAGCACTATTTAAAACCCATTACGGTAAGGTATTACTTGGCCTCCTTTTTCAATGAAACTTTTTGATGTTCGTGTTGGGAGGGGATTTTCTTGGACAAGTAAGTTTTGATTAAAAAGTGTGTCCTCTTAACAATAAAAATTTGTGTGTTTTAATTTTTTTATAAGTGTACAAATAACGAAAATATATGGGGTTGTTCATTTTATTTAAAAGGCGCTGTATGTCTTAAACTTCCTATTTTTAAACTACAGCTTGTAAAAAATTATAAGAAAATAATCTTTTTTATATAGTAAATTTTATACTAAACAAGATATTTTTAGTAAATTTAAAAATGTCTTTTCTACATCTAATGCATTTTTGTCGTGCAAGAAAAAAATAAAATGCAACACTGCCGTTCGTGAGGGTTTTTTGTAAATGTTTTTGTATGAGAAACATGCCCATGCATTTCCCAAAATTATTATTATTTTTTAAATTTTGTTTATTGTTAAACTAATTAAACTTATTGACCTTATTTTTTGATGGATATCGAGTAAATAAATACAAACCATTTCTCGGCATGGTCCTACGGCCTATACTTTTATTATAAAGTAATTAATATAAAAAGAAGGTAATTATTGCTTAATATTTTTATATTGTTAAAAATTTCCCAAAAGGCTTCCAAATTTGATTAAAAAATTCTGGTTTAATAGTCCATGAGCCTGTGAGCGGTAGACCTTCGTTAAATTGTAAAAGCTAAAAGTTTGTCAGTGCATGCTCCCAGCACCGGTAGAAGAAATGGTAGACTATAAAGTTTGACTCATAGTGGCTTTGGTAGGTATTAGGTACCAAAGGTAAATTATTTAAAACTTGACTTTCGTCGTCATTTTGTAAAAGCTAAATTTTATATACGTTACTTCGGTACCTATTACAAGATATTTTCTTAGTCGCCAGACAGTTTTAAGAGTTCCAACCCCTCGGCAGACAAACAATTTGGGATGGCCTAATGATCCAAGAATGTCCATTATTTATATCGATATGACAAAAAGTCTTAAATAAGGATTTTCAAATAGGTATGTCCTACATATATGTTTATGTACACAGAGTGTCCCACAAAAAAACAGACAACTAACTTCACAGGATCACTGGAATACTCTGTATACATTAAAATATTTTTAGGACATACCTGTTTAAAAACCCTACAACTCTAATTAAAGACTTCTTGTCATATCGTGTTAAATAACAGAAATATTGGACATCCTCGAACCATTAGCCACCCCAAAATGTTTGTCTGCCGAGGGGTTGGAACTGTCAAAACTACCGCGACTGGAAAATATCCTATAATAAATACCCTAGTAACACAAATTACAAAATAACGAAGGTCCACCGCTCACTGGCTCTTACTTTATAAAGGGTGTTATAAAAATAAAATTTCGACATCCTTTAGTTTTAAAAGTATGACGTTTAGAACATATACGAGCCCCGTCTCAGTGAAGTTGGCCCAACTAATATAAATTTATATTTGTAAAGGACTCCGCAGCATTTGCGTTGAAAACCGGCATGGGTAAAATACTTTAATATTGTGGTATGTTAGAGTCTCATCCCTATGGTAATATTTTCCTAAAAGTTTCGGGGAGTAAACGGTAATATTTTGGATATAGAGATTTCCAAAGTGACGTCACTGGATGATATAAAAACACATTATATTAAATACATTTTTTAAACATGGATAGAAGATCGGAATATGGGTTATTTGATTAAAATTACATATATTTAAAGGATATGAATAATTACCTTTAGAGTTTGAAGTCCCGCTAAGTATCTACAGGGTGGTCCAAATCATACCCTATAAAAATTGTGCCAATACAACCATATTTAGGATGGTTTAAACCATCAAATAAATGTTTTGACACTTGAAGGTAACTTTTTGTGCACTTTTACCCTTATATTAGGTTTTAATAGTTAAAGTGTTAGGGCCATTTCTAGAGTAAACAAAAAGGAACCTAACATAATTACAGATTTTAGCTGGTTGGGCCAACTTTACTGAGACGGGGCTTGTATTTTAATTAGATTTTTTTGTTATTTTTTAATTGACAATCACCCTCTTATGTCTATCAGTAGAGTTATTGGAAACACTGTTAGAGTAAAAACGCAAGGTGTTGTAAAAAAAAATGTTGGTATAATCTAAAATTTGTTTACCTGCTGTAACCACAATTAGAGTGTTCTCTTCATTAACTAATTCCATGGACTTTTTTATTGCTTTTGAAAATTCTAATGTCTCATCCAGTGCTTTATGAGCCCAAGTATAGTGATGTGCAGTATCAATTCGTCCACCTAATTAACAAAACAATATTTGTTTTAATACCTATATATAAATAATTTAAGAAACTTCCTTATATTTAAAATGTAATTTATTAAAGAAAAATTTTATATATTTAATATACCTTCTACAAATAGGAAAAATCCATTCGAATCCTCTTTATTCAAAACGTTTATTGCAGCCTCGGTCATTTCTTCCAGTGATGGTTCACTCTCTACGTTTCTTTCTTTATTATATTTCATATGACTGGGCTCAAATAAACCTAAATGCAAAATAAAAAAAAACATATAAAATAAAAAGATTTTATAATTTTATGTACTAGTACTTTAAGAATTTTGGAAAAATATATATATTTTAAATTTTATTTAAATTTCTTAGACCCTTAAAAATCACCTCGTAAAATATTTTTAAAGAATTGAAACTCTAATACCATAAAGAAAGTGAAAGTGCATGTGTACTCTCAGCTCTGCTGTACGTAAAAAATACAAGCCAAAACATTAAAGGCGCTTTTCTATAAAAATTATTTCAAATGCCCGACAGATTATTTTGAAACAACTAAACCGTTTTAAAAAAAACCTGTTGGGTTTTGTTCATTTACCTGTCCTGCACGACAACCAACCACCAGTAAGCCATAAAATAAAAATTAAAAGGTCATTTAAATACCTTTTTAAAAATACCATACACTTGACTTGGTAAGTTTTTTGAAAAAATAATGTTAGACAACAAGGTTGAAATAAAACAATATTAAAAAAACTTATGGGGTCATTAGTTTTCGTATTGCTCATTATTTTTGGACCTTTATGCAGCTAAAATTTTTCTTTCTCCAAGAAAGAATCAGAACAATTCCATACCTTTTTATACATATTTATTTTACAGCTTTATTAGGTATTTTGTCGAATGTTCCTTTTATCTTTAACAATAATTAAAAATTTATGCTGTAGTACTCTCTATAAAATAGTTCAGAAACCTCTTAAATAAAAGTAATTTTTTCATTGTAATTATGTTTTATTGCAACTCTTTGATATCTTAAAACACTTTTTTTTTAATTTTAAAAAATTCCTAACAAAAAGTCAAGTGTGTGTTTTGTACGTTAAAATGTAAATGAAGATATATCCATAAACATTTCTAAAAAAAAAATATATACACGACTGTCTACGGATGGGGTTTACAAGAGGACAAATGTATTAAAAGATTATTTTTCTGACAAGAATTTATCTTTAATAAAATGTTTGCTTTTAAAAAATATAGTTAAAGAAAAGAAAATGTTGATTTGGTATACAGGCTTTGCAAAACTTGCAAAACATGATTTTGCTCCAACCTTTATTGTTCATTTTTATACAAAATATCATTGTCTTATTATACACTACATTACATACATATCACAGGAGTATTAATAAGTTTAATGAGACTGATTTTTAAGTCAACGAAAATTTATTATTTTAAATTAATAATAAAAAAAACTTCAAAAACCCTAATGATTAGCTTTTTAGACACCTGCTTTCACCAAATTTCTACACAACACAATTTTCAGCTGTAAACGTATGTGATCAAGAAGTTTTCGCCAAATTTAGTTTAATAATATTTTGTATTATCTTCTTCGATTACAAACTTTATTATAATATTATTTAATATAAATAATGCTACCAAACGATTTTGCTTAAAAACTTAAAATAAGGGTAGTTTACTTCTGGAAAAAATAATGTTTTACAACTTTTTAAAAACCCTGTATACAAAATTAACATTTTTTTATGCATACATTCTTTTACAAGAAATTTTTTTATAAAAAATTATTGAAAAAAAATTGGTGCTTTTGTCCGCTTGTAAACCCCATTCGAAGATAGTCTGTAGATATACATTATTAAAATAAATTTACCCATAAGATAATTTGTATCGTTCTTAATATTTAATAACTGCTCTCTGTTCCAGACATACTCATACTCTTCTCCATTACTTTCCTTGGTCTTTATCCATTCATTTATTAAATTAATATCATCAGATCTTGCTCCTGAGAAACCCTCCTCGTCAATAGTATTTTTTGGTAAAAAGTTCTTTCTACCACCACCTAAATTTAAATGTATGTAGGTATTAACATAAAATCACTTAATAGGTTTGAATTTAAAAATAGTGACTGCAAATATCAAAAAACAATAAACACAATCCAATATCTGTTTAATCTTTTTGCTATTTTTTCAGAAAACAAATGTTATTGAAATCAGCTTGTTGGAATTTTTTACTAAGTGATAAACCTGTAGCTGTCCTGTAGCTTAACGGCAATGACAATTTTCAATAAAATAGTATAGTCAAAAACCAAGCTTCGACAGTTTATGCAAATATCGTAAAAACCACTAAAGCTTCATTTACCAAATTTGGTATCTAAGATGTTTTAAACATGTGGAAATAAAAAGTGATATCGGCACTGTTGCCACATTTATTAGTTTTGTGCTACACGTTTTTTTGTTGTTTTTTTTTGTAATAGATTGTCCCACTTATTTTTATTGTATTAAATTGGACGAGTCAAAATTATTATAGAGACATATTAAAAATTCTGTTTCCATTACTTGCTATTATACACTAAATTTTAGCAAAAAATAGGTTAGCGCCTAAATATCTTTAAAACCGCTAAAGCTGTGTTAGTTTTTTGATGGTTTTTAGGCACACCTAATTCATAGTGGTAGGTCATTCTATTTGAAATACCAAACATATTGAGTGTAACGCTAAATTGGAAAATCTGGCAACACTGACAATATAACAGTTCAATTTTTCTTGCCTAGTAACTTTCAAAATACCGAAATTTAAAAAACAGCTTAATCGATTTTAGAGGTATTGAGTGCATGTGCTTTATTTATCTAAAATTTGGTGTTATCATATCTTAGCAAGTGGAAAAATTAGAAATTTATAAATTTGTAGACTTATTTTTGTTGGCTTGCACAATTTATTGTGATAAAAATGGGGCATTTTATCACAAAAAGTTAAAAATATACGTGAAAAACAATATTGGGAAATCTGAATTTAAATTCTTCATAACCGATACCTTTCGGATACAAAATTTGTTATATGTAGCTTTAGCGGTTTGAAGGATAGGTATTTAAGAGTTGCAGTTCTTTTAACTAGACCAATATGGCCAGAAAGAAAACATGCTAATACATTTAATTAGTCTTTAAAATGAATATAACAAATTTTTGAATTCCCTTTAGTACCGTTCTGAATTTTTAACAACCTACAACTTAAATCTAAAAAAATTGTTGATGTAGAAATATTTGCATTGCCCACCCAAAAATGTTGGCTTAGATAGACTATATTACTGTTTACTATTTGTAATAAGCAATTTGTGCCTAATTAAATAGTTTTTAAATAGTATTTTAAAATTTTTACCTAAAATAACATTTAAGTGCAACCCAGTATCTCCATAAATAAGCTGATGAGCTATATCTTCACAATTAGACGGATCAGCTCCTTCTTTTAACAAATCTGAGTCTGATTCCCAGTGACGATTGGCAGTATGGGCATAAAGTCCTAAAATACAGGATGTAATATATTATAACAAAAATACTTTTTTTTCTATAAAAACGCTGGGTTAGTAAAAAGAACTAAACACTTTAAAATATCTTTAAAAGCTACGACTGCAAAGTTTAGTTTCTGGGGGTTATTGGGTCTGCGAAATAGAACAGTAATATTGGCAATGTTGCCGAGTTTCCAATTTAGTGGTACACAAAGGCATTTTGGTATCTTAATGAAAGATCTAGATAAGTATCTTATTTTAAGTGCAGTTAATTGGGCTTGCAAAATGTATTAAGATTTAAAACCCTCAGTTACCACATTTTGCAATAGCAGCTTAAGCGGATTTAAATATATTTAAGAGTTGCAGTTTATTTTTACCAAAAATTAGAAGCTAAAATATCGCAGTAACTAATAAAAATAAAATTTTGGAAATTTTGGATTTCGATAAATTTGGCACGTCCAATTCAATGCAATAAAGACAAAGGAAGCACATGTAGCACAAGATTAAAAAATCTGGCAATATTGCCAATATTACTCTGCAATTCCGAACATTCAAAGACCCCAAATACCTACCTAATTTTGTAATAGCAAGCCCTTGTAAATACATTTAAAAGTTTCAGTACTATTTGAAATATATATATATATATATATATATATATATATATATATATATATATATATATATATATATATATATATATATATATATATTTTAATTCAATTAAAAAAGACGAGGAATTTTACTTTAAAACACAAATAGATTCCATATAGCATAAAATTGAAAAATCTGGCAACATTGCCGATATCACTGGGCATTTTCAAATATTGATCCGATGAGCTGGGGTAGATCCAATTAGCTGTTTTTAAGATTCACTGGGATCTTCGTTATTTTGTAAACACGTTAGTTACATTTTGCCCTCATTCACCGGCTTTGTGTCAAAACAAAACATTACCCTTGGGCTCTGTTTAATGTCGTGCAATTATTTTTTAGGATTTTCACAACAATTAGGCTCTAAGTTATTATTATATATCAAATTAATGTTTTTGTACTTTTTTTTAAATCAATACAACGTATTAAAATCTAAAAAACAAAACAGCTGATTTTGACACTTCTGTTTAATCCGACTAACCTTGGCTTTTACCTGGGTCAGCAGGATCCAATCCGAGTTAAGGAATCGATTAAGTATGAACACGGGTAAATATTAACGGATCCTTTATTGAATGGGTTTTTATAAATCGGTTTAACCCAAGATCAATTTTTGAAAATGTCAACTGTTTAATTTCGCACACCAACTCCTAGATACCAAATTTTGTAATCAGTTTAAGAGGTTTTGAAGACATTGAAAAGTTGCAGTTTTTTTTACTGACCCAGGATGTTTTAAAATATGACCTCTAGTCATAGTAAGTTAAAAAAATATATATTATTTTGACTAGGGATAGATTTTCGCATTAAATTTTTCAAAAATTTGCTCATTCCTGTTATTTTGGGTTATGTTATTTTATTATTATGTTTCCTAAAAGAGGTAAAATTTTGGAAAAAAATTAATGGAGTAAACTTTTTAATGACAAAATTTTACACGTAGATACTTACGTGTTTTTTTATTTTTGACCTCAAAAATTCTCTCTTAAAATATTTGTAAAAAAAAATTAAAGCCTAATTTAAAATTTTATTGGTCAATTATTATTTTATAATCATAGCTTATGGGTGATAAATAAAATAAAATAAACAATAGCTATATTTATTGTACAAGGGAAACTAGTTCTAGATTCTAGCTCGAGATTGTGGAGGCAAAAACCGAGGGTAATATACCAAAGACAATTATAGTTTCACCTATAATTGTCTTTGGTAATACAATTTTTTTCTGTGACTGGCAAAACAAAGGCAAAAAATACATATTAAAAATATTAAGTAAAGTCAGAAAATTAATCATGTAAAATTTGAAGTTTAAGCTGGTTGGCTGTTGTATTTGAAACGCCAATTAAACCTTGCGTTACTATAATGGAAAACTTTAAAGAAAATATATAATACATGTCAATGTAATTTTCTGATTTGACGGATTTAAATTAAAAATTTGGAACTAAAAGTGGCTTTTTAGTAGTTATTTTGAATAATATAAACTTTTGATATAAAGAAAATGTAAGTTCTGTAATACAAAATATTTTAAAATTAAATATCTTCCTTAAATTACGTGTATGTATGTCCAGGAAAAAAGTAATTTTATTAAAAGTCAAATTTTAGTACCTGTCACCAGGTATAAAATGTTGTTTTTTTCCGGCACGGGAAAAATGAGTTTATTGTCGACATTTGTAACAAAACTTTTTGTTTTACCGATGTTTCAAATTTTGTTAAAACTTATAATTGATAAACAAAAATAATTTTGAAGAGAATATTAATCCTAATTATAAGTTTTCTTAAAAACTCCTACTTATCATTAAAATAAAAATAATTGGATTTAAAAATTTTTTGAATCTAAAGTTTTAAATTTATTTTTTATTTAAAGTTACAACGACTTTTATGATAACGACAAAATTTATTAAAGAAAAGTTTTTAAAGTTAAACCTTATTATGATGTATACAGTCTAGACCATAATTAAGAAAACAATAATTTATATATTTTTTTGTTTTAAAGCAAAACTTTGAAACTATAAATCACTGCGTCAGTACCTATAGGGTCTTTTGCGAAATAAGTAAGGGATTATTTATATACTATACAGTGTGTCCGAAATTGGTAGGAAAGGTATTAGGATATTGGAAACTAAGAGATAGAAAGATGGCTAAAGGGGAAAAGTATAGGTCATTTAACTGTTAATCCAATGGCGATTTATTGACGGCTCTATCTTGTTTGGTTTTTAAGTTGTTAGAATTAGATTTTTTATTTTGTGAACTCTGTAAAAACATTATTAGCACACCTTTTAAGGGCAATGCATTTCTATGTTCTTATTCTAATTTTAACATTTAGGTTTTAGGATACCATCATCAACTTTTGTTTTTTTATATAACGGCCATTTTGTTTTTTTGCACCGGTTTTTCTTTCTTTAAAATGAGGTATAACACTATATAGTACGAATTTTTAATTATTATGTCAAAAATGCTTTCGAAAGTCATGAAAAAAAAATATTTTATTATCCATAACATACAAAAACCAAATGGTTTTCTCTAAAACGCGCAAACAGAAATGGAAAACCAAATTATACTTATATAGTAATTTGTAAAAAAACAATGTTTTATGCACCTATTATTATTACCAATGTATTTACATATGGAACTTTAACAAATCTCAAACAAACGAATAAAAAATAAAATTAAAATACAAATATTCAACAATATTTTACAGGTTATCTTACATTTCCATTACATCAGCTGCAATTAGAGAGTTACTTTCCTAAAAATATTTTAGAAAATGGGCTCATGATAATTTAAAAACAAGAAATTTAAAAAAATGTAAAAAAACAAATAAAATGATTGGTTAGTAATAAGTGTAAAGAACATTGGTTTTTCACAGATTGTTATGAAGGTAAAATTTGGCTTTTTAATTATTGTTTTTGTGACAAATTAAAGACACGATGAATTTGATCTTGTAAGGTGTGTTTTATGTTATAAAATTTAAAAAAAATAAGCACATACACTAATTTCTGGTAAAAATTTTACAGCTTGATATTATTAAACATCTTTCTGTGTCTATGCACACAAGGCAAATATACATTTTAGTTTGGGTACATAGATTTATAAAAGTTAGAAATAGACTTGAATTGACTTTCCTATTTTTGGTCCTTATAAGGAATTGAATGGCAATTGTTTTTGAAGCTAATGACTTCCACAGTAATGGCTAACTTTGGCAAAAAAATATAATTTTAACGGTTTCTCATGTAAAAATTAAAAATTAGTTTAAAATGTTATACATAATCTTAAAAGGAAAAAGCGTTTTTCAAAAATGTGCAAAAAAAACGAAATAGCTGCCATAAGAAAAATAAAAGTTGATGATATCTCAAAATGGAAACGTTAAAATTAAAATATTAAAACACACAAATATATGGCTCTTAAAAAATGTCTTAATAATGTTTTTAGAAATTCCAAAACTTTTTGAAATATAAAAGTTGCAGCACTTTTATAAAAATACATATTTTTAGTTTTTTTTTCAAAATAACTCAAAAACCCAACAAAATACAACCGGCACTAGATTAACAGTAAAATGATCTACAACTCCATATTTAATCATCTTTCTATCTTTTATATTTTCCAAATGCATTTCCTTCCAATTTTGGACACACAGTATTTATTAAAAAAGTTTACACAGGGTGTAAAAAAGTCAACAAAAATATAAATGGACTAATGAAATAATTCATAAGCACTTTAAAAAAACATAAAATGACCTCTGTTAAAAATCTATGGGTTTTAGAATATTGGCTCTTTAATAAAATTCACACAATTTTTTATCACCCTGTATATTGTATGGCAATTCCTATTAACCGTTCTGTTTTATTAAATAGGGTAAAAGTTATTTAAAGAAAATCTTTTTTCGAATAATCAAAAATAAAAAGAGTTACAGGTGTATACTTAAGTTCATTCGTGCACACAAAACCCGTTCAAAAATGGATCGGCAAGTCACTACACGTGTTCATAAATTCATCGGATCCTTAACTCGGGTTGGATTCTGCTGATCCAGGTAAAAACCAGGGTCAGTCGGGTTAAACAGAACTGTCAAAATCAGCTGTTTAATTTTTTGGGTTTTAATGATTTATCTTTTGCTTATTACAAGTAAAAAAGTATAAAAAACAAGAATTTGATATTAAGTGATTATTTACGACTAAAATACTGCAAAAATCATTAAAAATAACTGCACGTCCAAAAACAAAACAAAAGGGTTATGTTTTTTTGACACGAAGCCAATGAATAAATCAATGTCAAATGTATCATACGTGTGTGTATCATAACAAAAATTCCAGTGAATCTTTAAAATCAGCTGATTGGATCCACCCCAACCTGTCGAAACAATATTTAAAAATGCCTTAAATAGCTTGATCAAGCAAAACTAAAATAAAAATCTAAAAATATGAATTTCTTTAGAGGTAAAAATCAAGTATTTGATCCAAGAGGACGATTTTGATTACATTTTCTACATATATAATTAACATTACCTTACATACTGCCAATAATCTTGTTCAATACCTCACTCTCGAAAGATTCGAAAGTTCCCCAAGAGAAAACTTCTTTCTCTCCTCTTACATTGCCTACTTTTAAATGTAATAGACAAAGGCAAACCAAAGAGAAATTCTACACCCTTTCTTTTAGAAATTTCTAAATCTGGCCCCAGATACCAAATTTTGTAATCGCTGCTTTACTATATACTAAACCAGTATGTTAAAAGGGTGGGTAATTTACAAAAAATTAGTGAGAATAAGATACATTATTTTATCCTGGCAATATTAAAAAAATGGGTCTGTTCTTAGCTTTAATAGAATTTACCTGCAGGTGAAGCGTGCGTTACTCTTGTTGTAGTAACTAACCCCGTTCTTTTTCCCCTTAGCTGAAACAGTTTAGCTAAAGAATCCACTTGATTTTCTTTCATGTTCATCGCTGTACAGTTGTCTTTCTTAACAGCAGCTGTAACTCCAATTGTACCTAAATTTGCCTTGACCCCTCCTAAGTAAGCTGTAGCTGAGCATGCTGAGTCGGGAGTTTGATGATCTACGCAGTATGTCTAAAATAGTTTGAAGATTTTTTCTGAGTTGGTTATAAATACTTCTCACTTTTTGCAAGTAGAAATCATTTAAGCAAGAGTGTTAACAGAATAATTATACAGGGTGTTTAAAAATAAAATGCTGAACTTGTAGAAAGAAATTAAAAAAAAAAGCCTAATTAAACAATGTTCTAACTGTCCTAATTTTTAAGACACAGGTAATAATGTACTAAATTTTTTATAACATGATTTCCATTTTCAGCAAGATATGTTGGTTTTCTTTCATCTGACGTATGATTTTTGAGTAAAAAAGAAATAAGAAGTATTTGTCTGTATGGTTATATGCGAATATGTATGGTAATTGACAAACGAAGCATTTTTGGTGAAACACTTAACCACCTTGTATCTCGAAACTTAAAACACATAGGATACTAGGACTAAAATCAAGGTTTACTAAAACTTTTTTCTTAAAACACCTTAGATTAGATTAGATTACATTAGCTTGGAGGTGGATTGTATATCCATTATCACTACAGCTCAGGTTTATTGCGTGTGCTCCATCCATACGTTAGAACACGCTATCCAAGCCGGTCTTTTTAATCGGACTCTATAAGCTTAAAAGAGCTAAAAATAGGTAAATCTTGCCGCTTTAGGTTTTTCCTCACCCAGCCCTGCAAACCGCAGACAAGAAAGGGCTTCACAATAGCACCATAAGTGTTCTGCGGTTTCTTTTTTCTTCCTGACAGAACCTGCATAGGTTTTTTCTGCCAGGCCTATAGTTTTCAGGTGTTTATTTAGTCTACAATGACCTGTTAGCTCTCATATAGAAGGCCTTTCGTAAATTCTGGCGAGTATGCCTTAATGAATATTTTGGCTTGACGCTGTCCCGATATTCTTATTCGCCAGTCTTGGGATTTCTCCATGATCCATAATCCATGATCTAATAGATGACCTTACTTGGCATGACGGAATACGACAGTAAGGCTTGAGACCTACTATGTTTCTTTTTTCCCTGTTTATCAAATTCCTCATTCACGGGCGGTCTTATCGACTTTTTGAGAGGGGCCATAGGCCGAGAAAAAGTGTGCAAGGTGCCAAAAAACAAAAATCCTTGGCGCCCCTAGAACAGAAACAAAATTTTCAAATTTTCTAAGAAGCCAAAAAAAACAAGGTCCTTACTTCTCACTTTTCAATTCCATGATCACCCCTCACCCTCGGACCAGCCCTGAGGAGAGGGGCCATATCATCATTAAATACCCAAAATGCCCATATTTGCCATTACATGTGTATGAAATACAAAGGATGTGGCATTAAAGGGGGGTCATGGCACCCATGCCCCCCTATGACCTCACCTGTCCTCAATGCCTTTGTGTCCTTCGTGTCCTGGTATCCGGGGCAATAGTTAGCTTGTTGGACGCACCCACCTCTTCCAGGGCAACTACGCAGTCCTGCACAAGCTTAGCGGCTAACTTTTGCAGAAACTAATCGCCCTGATGGCTACCTGGCTGTCCGAATAAATTACTATGGTTTTATTCACAAAGCTGGCCTGGGACACATTGTTGGTTTGTCCCAATTATACTTGCTCCAACTCCTTGGATTGTTCCTTTCTCTCCGGTATAATTGTTTGAAAATCTTTGTTTAGCCAGTAGCTTAGTACCATTTTATGCGAAGGCATCTCACACAGTGAGCTGACTTCTTGGTCCTCTTTGAATGTCCATTGTATGGTTCTTTCCTGTCTTATGATTTCAGTGGCGTCTCGAGAGGCAACTGAAGGAATATTTCTAATAAAAACTGGTACGCCACTGACTGTGTAAATGGATGCAAAATGTCTGTGCTTTTCTAAGATTAATCATATAAAAATACAGCTTTAAATTTTTTAAAACTTTTTTTCTTATCTTGTTGTGAGAGTTAAGGAAAAAATAAACTTTTCTTAATTTCATATTTTTAGACCATAAAAGAAGCATTGTGGGAATTTTTTTATTGGGTTTAATATTTTCTATTAGAAATTATTTATTACAAAATAATAAATACTAATTTAAATAAGGTTTTTATTCGGTATGACAGTTTTCACTAAAATAAGTGTTTTCAGAAATTTTTCAGTTTTTCTATAATGATATGATTGAGATGTTTAGGACATATTTTCCTATACAGTTTTCTTCTTTAAATAAATCCAAAAACACCCTCTTAAATACAAGCATGTGTTTAAGAAACACCCTGTGTATTCTTGAAACAAACTTGAAGTTAGCGGTTAAATAAAATAAAAATATAAATCGACCGAAATTTTACATATTTGTTTAAATTTATTTAAAAGTAATTAAGTCATAAATAATTTAAATAAATTTCAAATTAGAATATTAAAAAAATATATTTTACAGGATTAATTCAAAATAATAAAAACAATATTAGAATAATGAAAATCATAATAGTGGGCCATAACTTGAGTATTTATGCAAAGCTCTTAATTCTAAATAACTTTTTGGACCTACTTTGTATATCCTTTGACTTTTAATAAAAATAACTACTGCTAATACAGTTTGGGACCATGCATCAACTTTTATGAGGAATAACATTTTCTGACAAATTGCAAATAAAAAGTTTTTCATTTTTTGCACACTTATTGAACCACACTGTATATTTCTTAACCCTGATTCAGTTTTAGCGACCTAAGCCTCAGGTCCAAACTATTTTTTTGTGTAGCTGTGTTATTCTTGGTAAAAGGGCTTAAAAAATAGTGTATGGAATTAAAAACAGGTAGCAATATGATATTTTGATATGATTATCTGCATACAAAATAAAAGTGTATTTATTGGTTTTATTAAGTTTTCTACTTAACTAAAGGTTTATGGTAGAACTGACCTTTAAGGAGCTTATTAAAATAATATATGTGCTAAAACACAGGTTTTATGAATATTGTATTGGGAGCTAATTATATCAATAAAATTTTATTATTTATAGCTTTCGGATTTATTAAAAAAATTAAATTAAATAAACTAGTTTTGACAATGATAATAAAAGTAATAATAAAAAGCAAACTTTTTATTGATCAAGACTTTAACCTTTTATTTTAAATAGTTAACAAGGTCAGCAAACATTTGTTGGAATTATCTTTATAAGTCTTTTGACTCTTTACAAGTAAGTCTTAACTATTAAATAACAATTTATTTTTAGTTCTTTTAAATTTAGTAAAGTAGAATTTAGCTGAGAAGCCAGAGGCGTTATAGAAATAAAGAAGGTAATCAACTATTTCTTTATATTTGTGTCGTTTAAATAGTATGCGAGCAACAGAAGAGAAATAATTTGGAAGTGAGACTGAAGTGCTGACCGCGTGGATCCTTTTCTGCTTAATCGCAGTCTATCCCTATACAGTACTTATTACTATTTATTAAACTGCTTTTTATTACAATATTTAAAAAAATCTACAACATTTATAATTTTATTTTTACGTTCTCCCAACTATTTATTATATTTTAAAAATTATACTTTTTTAAATTACGTGCATAATCCTAATACCAGCCAATCGAGTAGGCCAGTTTTTAAACTCGATGCACCTATTAGGAAAGTTAGGACACAGTAAGGTGGTGGTGTTTTATTGTGCTTGAATTTGATAAAAATATTGGTGAGTAATTTTTCAGCGCAGTATCGCAGTGCTTTTACTTATTAAAAGTGTTATCCTATTTGCTATGAGAGTGACTGCAGCTCTAGACAAAATTTGAACTACGGGAGGGTCTCAGAGTTTAGTGGTCCTTTTTATCTCTTTCAGGCGTAAAGTAGTAAAATTATTAAAAAAAAATCAGTTTTCGTTCGTTCTCGGTAGTGATTAGACGTTGGAAGGGAGCTTATACTGGGCTCTCACGTGGAATCGTGCACGGTGGATGCAGAAGGCGTACTGGTCATAGACAAGATTATTATAAGGGGTACTGGTACCCCGAGGAAGATAGGAAACTCACTGCTAAATTGAAAAGGCATCTTTTTTCTGGGACTAGGCGCGGTGATTGAAGATTCCTATAACCTGATGTTTTTCTGTTTGGCGTACTAAACGAGGTATTCTTCAATGGCGGAGAATGGAGGCGGACGCTGCGGGTGATGTCAGTACTGAAAGAAACCGGTTAGGCGTGATACCAGTAGTAGTTCTTGGTAAGATGGCCGCAATTTATGCATCTCATAGCTTTTAATTGTAATAGTACCAAAAATGTGACTTGAGGAATAAAAAAATCTGGGGTTCTAGAGCCCGACAATCCAATTTTTCAACCACTAGACGATGGCTGAATGCATTAAGTGTAAAAGCCAAAAACCGAAAGTAGAATAGAATAGAAATAAAAAAATAAGGATACGAGCTTGCAAATTTGCAAATTGCGTTTTTAGCATTTCAGGGATATGGTAAATAATATTTATCAATCACAAAATATAGGTTCTTAAAAAAATTTTTTAAATTAGAAAATGGGGTCTTAAGAAATTAATTCGTTAAAACGAACAAAACACCACAACAAAACTATGGACAAAGGGAAAAGTATAAAACAATACAGCCTTCAATTAATAACCTTGCTGACAGTTTAACAGATTTACTAATTACTTACTACTTTGCAAAAAATGTACTACATATATTTTTTAAAAGGGTGTGGTTTGTTAACCCTTATAAAGAGAAAATAAGATATACAGCGTATCTACTTAAGTTCGCACCATATGAAAAACGTTTTTATTATTAATTTTATGAAAACAAATTATTCTTTATAAAAAGGTCTGCATAATCTAAAACCTAAAGTGCTATCATCAGATAATAATTTTTGCAGTGGTATACAAGGTATGTCAAAAAATATGAATTTAGCTCAGAAAGGAGGAAAGTACGTACCTTTATTTTTCATATTATTAGAATAAAAAAAAGTTGTTTAGTATCAAAAATAATTTTTGGATTTACAAATTGGTTTATTTTAAAAAGAAAAAAAAACTTGTTTTAATACTTTTTTTTCTGCGCTAACGAGCATTTCTGAGATTTTTTTGCTGTTTTTTAATGTCTTAACCTTTTCTTACACTTTACATTTTGAAATAAGTATGCACTAATGTACAAAATTAACTTTTTACCTCCATCATAAAAAATAAAATAAAAAAGACAAAAAAAGGAACACAAGTTTGCATATTTATGGTATTTTTAATCCTAAACATCTTTTTTATAAAAAAATTTTGATGTTATGAAAAATAAAGGTACCTTCCTCTAAAGCCATATTTAAATTTTTTGACATACCCCGTATACCACTGCAAATAATTAATATCTGATAATTGATTTTTAGGTTTTAGACCCTGTAGAAGTTTTTTATAGGATATAACTTTTTTTTTTAATTATTAATAAAAGAGTTTTTCAGTCGAAAATGTATAAAACTTTGCACTTACTTTTTCTGCTGCTATTTTTATAATTTATAACACAACAACTCTCGTTTCTTATTATTAATTTTTTAAATTTATTAAAACTAAAGCAACCTAAATATGTTCACGTGTACTTGCTTAGAATTTCAGTAATAATAGCCTCTCTTAATGCCAAAAGTAATATATGCGAACGAGTCAGTTGATTTAATGTTGTGGTTAGTTCTAAGGGTTAAAAAACACCATCGCTTCACTAAAAGCAATTAACATTAGCGCCCAATATTTTACAAAAATTATTGATAATTGCTTTAAAAGTTAACCAATTTTAATAAACAGAGGCTTTTTGAGAGCTAGGCTGATTACGATTACGAATTTTCTAGAGTAGCATCTCAAAGTTCTCTGCATTGGTTTTTATGGATTTTTTTTTAAATTATACAGTGTTCCTCAAAAGTCGCAATTTTACCTCCTGATATAAAAATTAAGAAGTTTTTTTTATAAAACACCCTGTATATTATTAAGAAATCTAGAGGGCCTGTTCAAATAATATATTATGTTCCTATACCTAAATGCTATGGTTTCAGAAACAAGCAGGTCTCTTTAAAAATCAAAATTTATTATATTATGTATTCATCGTAGATAGCCATGAAATGTCGTGACACACGAACTGTCGAATAATCGTTATGTTATTTTAAGTTACGACATTTTATGGGTATTTTTGATAAAAACTTATTACGTTTTTATCTGCGGAACTCTATTTAGGTATAGGAACATGATATATCATTTAAAGAGGATTTTAATGGTCCTTCAGATTCTTTAAAAATGTACAGGGTGATCCAGTTAAAAAACTGACGAATGACATTTTAATATCTAAAGGTAAAAGCCAGAATTTTAAGCAAACCTGTATAATTTAAAAGAAATATCTTCATACAAAACCAATGTCGAGGACCTGAGGACCTTAAAATTTTACACCCTAAATTTAAAGTTTCCACGAATGCAGATAGAGTAATAAAAGCCATTTAATTAAAAGTATGTTTTAAACAAAAAAATGTGGCAAATAATTAACCGTTACAAAACCTTTAGAGTTAGATTAGATACTGCCAGGAAAGAGATTCAGAAAGTAATGGCGGATCCAAAAATACTAAAATATACATGGAGCTCCATTTGAAATATCTAGATGATACTACTTTTTGTTGCGGTAAAAATAAAATTTTATAGTTTTAAAACCTAATTAATAAACAATATTTAATTTAAATTCTTTAAAAACCTATTTTTTTATATTTTCATACCTTCAATTAAAAGCCACTAGACTGGGAACATTGAGATCTAAATAAAACTTCTACATCCAAAAAAAAAACAAAAAAAATAATTTTATTAAAAGAGGATATTTACAATTAATTATTAATTATTAATATTATTAACACTCTGTATCAAAGAAACGCTGACGACAAGAAATTTTTTCCAATTCGTAATCAGCCAAAAAACCCCTTTGTAAAAGACAAATTAAGATTGGCCAAAAGTTATTGTCAAGTGAGGGAGGAAAGTCGCCTAATATCGGGTAGGTTCCTAATTTCGGACAGTTCCTTATTAAATAAATTTCTGCTGCTATCTACTGCATAGTATTCGCAATATACCGGCACTAATGCCGTACCTAAAGCTCTCAGGGCCTACTGAAGTAAATTTTGGTGAACCACAGGCATTATGTATTAAGTTATACGGTCGAGTTTGTAAGAGTTTGTCATAAGACTGCTGCGTGTAAAATGTAGGTGAATTTTATTTAATTTTTGGGTACATAGAGTTTTATTAGGTTTATGGCAATCATATTCATATTTTAGAATTACTGTCATTTTATCATTTCATGAAGCATCTGTTACTGCCCCTCTAGGTCGCTCAGATCATGGCTTGGTTACTGTATCTTACTCTGTACATCCTGAGGTAAATGAATCCATGCCACCACGCACCGTATGGCACTACAACTCAGCCGACTGGGTTGGCCTTAGGGACTTTTTTGCCACGTACCCTTTGGACACTATCTGCTTTTCTTCCCAGGATCCTTCCGAAATCTGTAACCAACTGACCGAGTCAATTCTATTGGGCGTTAAAACCTATGTACCTCACACCAAGAAAACCATCAAACCCTCTAATCACAAACCATGGTTCACTAAAACATGTTTCAAAGCTAGAATTTTAGGCTAGCATTGAAGCAAGAAACCACTACCAGCAAACAATCTCAGACGCCAAGGACTCCTTTGATAACCGTATAAAAACAAAGTACTTTCTTGCTCAAATGGCAGCAAATCCTTCTGGTCCTTTGCCAAAAACATCAGTAGAAATTTCTGTACCAGTTCTTTTCCACCATTAACTTTGGAAGATGAAACTATTTCTACATCTAAAGGAAAGGTCAAACTATTTGATAAACAATTTGCTGCCATTCAACCCTTTATCCACCTGTCAATCATCTAATTCCAACTGTTCCCCCAGTTCCTCACAAAATGCCCAATATTATTTTTAAGGTAAAACACATTAAGCGTATCCTTTCTTCTCTTAATACCAAGAAATCGTCTGGGCTAGATGGAATACCAGCAATCGTTTTAAAAAAATGTGCTCCTGAACTTGCACCTATTTTAACCAGGCTCTTTCGAATTTCTTATGACACGGGTATATTTCCAGACAGCTGGAGAGCTGCACGTGTCCAACCTATTCCCAAGAAAGGATCTAAATCTCTTCCATCCAACTATAGACCCATTTCACTCCTCTCAATGCTTTGTAAAGTAATGGAGAAATCCATTAACTCGCAAATTCTTAGGTACTTAGAAAAACATAAAATTTTACATGACAGGCAATACGGATTTCGTCACAAGAGATCTACAGCAGATCTTCTTTCCTTCGTTTCACACAACTGGAACAAGTCTCTTGAGTTTCTAGGTGAGTCCCAGATCGTTGCTCTTGATATATCTAAAGCTTTCGACCAAGACTGGCATGACGTACTTCTTAATAAACTTCCCTCCTACGGTCTTCCAACTAAACTCTGCTCTTGGCTCTCCAGTTATCTTTCTAATCGACGTATATCAGTCATTGTTGATGACCACTCTTCAAGCTTTCACGAAATTAATGCTGGAGTGCCGCAGGGTTCAGTACTAGCACCAACTTTGTTTCTTCTTCACATCAACGACCTTCTTTCTTCCACAACCAATCCCATTCATAGTTATGCTGACCCAAACCAATCTCTCAACCCGACTTGGAAAGCAAACGCATGGCGATGCAGATATCCCTTTCACAGGATCTCAATTTGATATTGGATTGGGGCGCCAAAAATCTCGTTCAATTTAATGCATCCAAAACACAATCGTGTTCCTTGTCGCAAAAAAATCATCAAACATTCATCCTTTGCTTATGAGTGGCCAGGTTTTGCAGAGCGGGGAATCTTGTGGGCATCACATTTGAGAATAACCTTAACTGGCATAAACACATTGTATCTATAGCCACCGCGGCTTCAAAAAGCTTGGATTTTTTTCCGAGCCAAAAAGTATTTTTCTCCTTCCAATTTATACGCTTTGTATGTGTCCCAAATTCAACCCTCTTTGGAATATTGTTCTCATGTCTGGGGAATGGCATTCCCTACAACCCTCAGCATTCTTGATGCCATTCAAAGAAGGGCTGTTCGTCTTATTAATGATCCTTTACTTACTCAAAGACTTCCTTCTCTTGCCCATCGTCGAGCTGTGGGAGATCTATCGCTCTTCTATAGATACTTTTACGGCTTCTGCTCCGACGAATTGTCCAGTATAGTCCCTCCTCTTGCGGTTCCCAACAGAGAAACTCGTGATGCCGGGCGTATGCATCCCTATACAGTTCAATTGGACAGGCCCCGAACTTCCCATTTCGTTAGTTCTTTTATCCCTATAGTTTCTAGACTGTCGAACCTGCTGCCAGCGGAGGTCTTTCCTTCTCCCCCAAATCTTCAAGTTTTTAAGTTCCGTGTTAACAAATCCTTCCTCTTACCCTGCTTAAAACACCCACGGTACGTTAGTATTTAGGCTTTTAGCCTTCATAGATTGTCCATAGATTAAAAAAAAAAAAATAAATTTTGATCACTTGAAAATTTTGCTGTTAGGTTTACTAATATCGGTCTTGTGCTTCAAATTTTTTTCTGAAGATATCGCTGGTATCTTTGTTTGATTCAGTGTCAACTTTGGTGTCACAAAGATTGAAGAAATTTTATTTGCGAGTTATGTTTAGATGGGTAAAAATAGGCCTATTGCATATTACTGTCCTAGTTCAGTTTAACTTTTAAAAAAATGTTTGCTTTATGATTACTTCATTATTTTTAGTTAGTTGTGTGTTTTTTCATATAAAAAAATAAGGCAAAATAAAGTTGCAATTTTGCAATTATGGATTTGGACGGCGCTGTCTAACTTTTTTTTATGGAAAAAATAATTATTTTCTTTAGACCTCCTAAATCAAATTAATTTCAAAAATTTTTGCAAAAATTTGATTATAAACTGGTTATATTCTTCACTTTAAAAGGTATACAGAATAAGCCAGTTAATTATACATAAAGGCAATGCATGAAAAGGAGACAGTCATATCTTGGGCGACTAATACTGCTTATTTAATTATTACACAACTGGCAGATATACCTTTAAAATAGCTGATCCGATATACATACGTGCATCTTGTCCTTTTTAAGGGGTAAAATTAAAAAAGAAATAAAAATGTGAACAAAAACTCTGGACACGTATATAAGTTCAAATATCCATACGCTTCTGGTTTTATTAATATTTACCTTAGACAAGCCAGTGAAGGGGAAATCTTCAAAGGAGAGCGACATTTCTTCACCTCCCATATACATCCTGGTAGCAGAAATAGTAGGAATAGACATTCCGTCTCCCAAAAATAATATAACATTTTTGGCAGTATCTAAAAAAATGACATTTATTTAACATTGGGTAATAAGTTAGTAGGTTTTGTTCACTAATCTCTATGGATTGCCAATGTTATTACCTGCGCGAAACAAAAGTTACATTTCATGGGCGCAAAAACGGGTTTGTGTGCAAGCAAATCGAGGGTAAACACGCCTGGCGCCAAATAGACTATCCGCATTATCGGAAAGAATTTATCGAGGCCGTCCTGGTTTTCCGTTCGAAGTACGGTAGCTTATGAGCGTCACGGTCAGACCGCGGACAAAGGGCACGGGGTGCCGATGTTTGTATTTTGCTCACGGCTTCTAAGTGCGCATGTTCGTCCACCCTCGATTTGTTTACTGCGCGAGGTCGTAAAAATCCGAAAAATGCTTCTTGCCACTGCGGATCTTTAACTTAAAGAACCATTTTTAAAGTATTATTAGACGGTTTTGTTGAATGATTTCAATGTAAAGAAAATCCGAAGTAAAAGCGATCTGCACTCAACTGTTTACCGAGTAAAAACTATTATTTATTAAGATATTTTTGACACAATACAATACATATACACTATGCCAGTGGGCTATTGACCTAGGTCCTGCTGCCTAGTATTTTTATATAAATAATATTAATTTTCAATCGATGCTATGGTACAGGTATAAAATTTTGAAAAAATTCATTGTCAAAAGAAAAAAGTTCGTAGAAAGGCAGTTAATGATTGCTCATTTTTTGTATCAGTTCAAAAATAGTTCCTGTTAGAAATCTATATGGTGGATTCTGTTGTTGGTGTACAGTTCTTTAAGGAGTAAAAACTATTATCATATTAAATATGGTATTAAATCACAGGAATTTCTACAGGGTTGCCTAAAAATCATGGGCAGGGCTATATAGCCTTCAAATTTTTGATACACCCTTAAAAAAGGCAATTTATATTGTTTTATTACTCTGCATCATGGTACTAATACATACCTAGTTTATCTTTTTCAATGTTGTAAATAAAGTCATGAAAAATGTTTTAAATTTAAAATTTTAAATAATTATTACAATAGTTTGGGACATTCTGTACTATTTAAACATACACACATATTTTATTAACTTGCATTGAATTGTATTAGAAAAAATAGGGGTTGCAATTATACAGGGTGTGTCAAAAATTTTAAGGTTGTTTCTTTTCTATTTAAATATAGCCTTAACCATAATTTGCAACCCTGTAGCAATACCTTTGTTTAAATACTATATTTAATATGAAATAGTTTTTATCAGGTATACAAATGGGTGCAAGTCGTTTTTCTATTCGGATCTTAGACTAAAGAATATGGCAGGGGCGGTCATATCGACTTTCTGAGGGGGCCATGGGCCGAGGAGAAGTGTGTAAGGTGGCAAAAATATAAAATTACACAAAACCTCCTTCCCACGTATTTGAAAAGGTCCTCACTCTTCAATTCCATCATCAGCCTCACTCCTCGGACCAACCTTGGGGGGACCCTCAATAAATGCCCATATTTGCCATTAGACATGTATGAAATACAATAAAATAGAAAGGATGTCTCATCCAAGGGAAGGGGCCATGCCCCCCTATGGCCGCCCCTGGAATATGAGTGGCCACGAGACGACCTGTCTCAACTTACCTTAGTCCAAAATTGGATAATTTTGTAGATACAGGGTGTCAAAATTTAAATCTGGCTTTGTTTTTTTATTAATAATTTTGTTAATATTGGATGTATTGTCACAATTTTCGGTAAAAATGTTTTGGGAGGTCATAAGTAAGAACCTGCCAATAATTTTATTGTAATCTTTTAGGGCGCCACACATGTATCTTGCGTAAATTAAAATTTAAATAACTTTCGTAAACCCTTCGGCATGTAAATAAAAATTATAATTCTTTTACCTGTTTAACATAACAAAAGGTATGGCTGTAAAAGTTGATTCTGGTAACCTTTTTAAAAATATCTGGATTAAAGATTCCCGTATGACCAGGTCCAAGTTATCCAATATATTTTAGAATTAAATGGTAATCTATAAAAGTATGAATTTTTAGGTGATTTTAAGAAAAAAAAGTTTAAATAAACCTATGTCATAAATAATGTCTTAACTTTTGAGATCTAGAGTAGTAAATTTTCTTTTTTAATTTAATACCTGTACCTAAAAAAATAAGCCAACGTCATTTAAATTATATTATATTTTTTCTTAATAGCACCTTAAGGCTATATACTTTTAAGAATTAGGATCCTATTTTAAAACACCCTGTAAAGCTTAGACCTGGCCTTTCAGAAAGTATTTTTGTTTTAAATCCAGATATCTTAAAAACGGTAACTTATATCAACCTCTACAAAGTATACCTTTTTTGTGTAAAATTTAATGTCGAAAAATAGAAATTTTTCTAAAAGCTACATACAAAGTCGTTTAAAGTTTGCTGCATTACTGAAAAAATAAATAAATAGATATTTACTTACTCAAATTAATCTTTTGTTCCAATCTTTTATTAACAGCTTTAAGAGCATTGTTGTTCCAATAGTCTTTGGTTTCTTCTCGGGCTATTTCTTCATTTGTTCTGTTTCTTGCCATTTTGTTTTCGTAAATGTGAATGTCGTCATCTTAAAAAATATACACATTATATTATTATAGGAATGTCTTTAAGTAAATTTAAATAATGTTTTATGTTTTTGTAAAATTAAAATATGAAGAATCTTTTATTTTAAATTTAAGTGTTTGGGATCCAAAAAAGTATTTTCTTTCTCTCCAACCTACAGCCATTGTTAGTTGCCAAACAAATTTAACATTGTAAACGGTAACTACATTTTTCTTCAGATGTATCAGTATAACCCTGTTATTTTGGGAGATATATTTATATTTTGTCTTAAAACACCCACGTCCCAATAAAACGTTACAAGTATAAATTAAGGTGTTTAGTTTCAAAGTGTACAATCTTCAAAATTAGATTATTGTGTTTTTTATCAAATAAAAAATGTACAACGGACCTATACATAATATGTATTACATTTTTTTTAATTTTGAACACTCTCTTATGAATGTAGTCATGGCTTAACCTTTAACCGGTAACATGGAGTCTCTCAGACTCTGCAAATTTTGTTTTAGCTCATATCTACCACCACAATAATAAACGAAACCTACCATTTATAGTACCATCTAGTAGTAGGTACCTAAAGCCGGCTACCGACGACATGCCAAGGCTTGGCAAATGTTCGCTCGTTCAAACGTTCCCGCATCCCAACGTTGGCTTTGCTTTGCTATATGTTTTGCATACACATGATGCGGGAACGTTTGAGCGAACGGACATTTGCCAAGCCTTGGCATGTCGCCTGTAGCCGGCTTAAAAGGTAGCAACCAGCGTTTATCTGTTTTCAAGTTAGGTGAGTCTCGGAGTCTGCCATGCTCCGTGTCACTACGTGTGTAACAAAACTTATTTTAATTACTATGGCTAGTTGCGATCAAATTTAGCACTTATTATTTTATCATGTATGAGTCCCCTCTAAAAAATGTTAATTAAAGTCGATCTTTTATTAGATATTAAAAATTAAGCTGATCTATCAATTAAAGCTTACATGATTAGACGGTTAAATGTGGCTAACTTAAGAAGAGATCTAAGACTAAGTATCCATTGTATTCGAGACATTCCCGAAAGAAATGTTTTAAAAGGGAAACTTGTAAAAGAAAAACAGCATTTTTGTGCTTTAGCTGCAGAAAGCCCATTTGCTTGCAATGTTCCAATGTCGGTCTATATAGGGTCGCGGCATTCGGCCATATTGCTTTGACGTGTTATGACGTCACATCTCCCATTTTTCGGCCGTTGTTCAGTGCCGGAGATATACAGTTTATTGTATTAGTAGAACAACCATTAATACAACAGTTTTTAATTAATATTAAATTGGAATTATATCTTTCAACAAATATCACTTCCAAAACAATGCAAAATGAAATGCGCAAACTCTAGACGCCACTGGATTGATCATCAGCTTTGATTTTACCCAGTCTTGCCAACTTTTCTCCGTGGAGTGCCCTTCCTTGCGTCCCCGACCTCGAACCGCCCAAAAGTTGAGGATGTGTCGCAACCTTATAAATATAAACTAACCTTGGCAATGTTCAAAAAAATGCTGCTTCTCTTGTTGCAATAGCGATATAGATTAATAAATTCTCTATATTTTACGTTTTACACGTTGTTTTACCTTTGGGTAAAGAGTTATTATTAGTGTTTTTCTTGTACTTTTATCACCGTTAAAGATCCGTTTATGCCCAAAATAATGATTCTACTTGTATTTTAAGCTAAAGTTTAATAATATTTAGGAGGACCACATTTTTATTTTAAGTTTTTTAGCTTAGGCTTTATTATTTGTTTAATTACATAATTAAACACATGTTTACCCTTTTTATATGATAAATGTTTGAATCTTGAATGAATATAATATTTGAATTACCAGCAAGGAAATTTCGGGAGTCCGTCAGACTCCATGTAACCTTTAGTAACATAAAGTTAAATGTCCAGTTAAGGGTTAAAAAGTGATTTATTTAGGTTCAGCGCTAAAAATTTAACTATTGAATCATTTCTCTATTAAAAAGTATAAATGAAAATTATACACTTCGAAACTACACACTTTGAAACTAGGCCCACTCTTGGTATTTAAAATAATTTGTTAAAACATTTTCCAGCTAACAAAAACCCATCTATTTAAATAAGGGTAGTTTTTAGAAAAAAGTAGGTGATATATTTTTAAATTAATGAAAAGTAGTTTTAATTAATGCAGACGATCACGTCCAACATAATCTATCAATATATTAAAAAGAAATAATATTTATTTAGTTGAATCATCTGCAACAAACTTAAGGTTAACGCCTCTGTATTTTAAAAATTACGTAACCACCACAAGGTCATTTTAAGAATGCCAATAGTTCTAGTCTAGATTGTCTGCTGATGTAAGAAGTACGTAGGCTGCAATGGTAATAAAATGTTTAAAAATGCCGTTAAATATTAATTTTGTACCTTGCCATTTTAAAAAGTTCTGTTAAAACAATTAATGAGTTTTTATTTTTAAAAAATAGCCCTATTATTTATTTCTATTTTATCCTCGCCAATTTTATATTTATATTTTTTTAAATCGGTTTTAGAAGTTTAGCAAGAGACTAATTAAGGAGTTTGCTACAAGAAGTATGCGTATGTTTCTTTTTGTAATAAATGGATAGAATTAAAAAAAGAAGCAACAAAAGTATGGTCTTGTCATAGGATATGACAAAAAAACACTTTTTTTTAGCAAAATTTCTCCAATAAGAAAATAAAAATTTTAACAACATGAGTTGTGACGACGATTAAAGAAAGGAAATATAATAAAAAAGATATTAAAGAAAATCCTATAAATAAATAATATGCATAGGTAAGCCTTATTCAAACTCTAATTTAGGTTTAAAGAACCAAACAAATATGATATATTAGTTATATACACCCTAATATCAAAAATCAAAGGGATGAAGATATAAAAATCCCTATAACTTTTATATTTACTATCGGATATGCATTGTTTTTCACCAGTTAATTCACCGTGACATTTTTTTTCTATAGTGTGTCTACTTAAGTTGGCGTCATATGGATAAACGGTTTTATTATGAATTTTACGAAAAGAATGTAGTTTTTATAAAGAGTTCTGCATTGTCCAAAACCTTAAAGGCAGCCATCTGATATCAAATTGTAACAAAAGTCTAGGAAGTTGAGGCAAAAATGTAATTTTTGCTCAAAAGTAAAGTACGTGTATGTTTGCAAATACATACATAGTTATTAAGAAGGTTTGTACATTACTGCATTGTCCATTGTTCTTTTTTTATAATATTAAATTAATAAAGTTCATTTAAGATAGCTAATATACAAATAAACAAAACTAAACTGTTTATAGTTACCAAAAAAAAGGGTTTTTTAAGTAAACGAATTAGTATATTTACAGTTATTTTGAATTCTTAAAATCTGGTTTTAATACCAGTTTTCTATATTAGTAAAAATACAGGTAATTTACCCCTCAGCAGAAATATTTTTATTTTGCTAAACCTTGTAGTTGAATGATTTAAATATTTTTTTAGTTATTGGACTATGCAGAAATTTATATAAAATAAATAGCTTTTTTGTTTTTATTAATAAAAATAGGTTTCTCATATGACGCCAACTCACGTAGACACACTGTATTTATTGTATATTTTACCTCAAAATATATAAAAATAAACAATATATTCTTAATACCTCTTTTTAATCTGTCTATACTTTAGAGTAAAGTTCCAGTGGGTAGTGTTGGTTAATTTTGGTGAGTAATTAAACAAAATTGTCTAAGTAAATGTTTTAGAGAATTTAATTTTTGGTCAACATTTAGAGTTAAAGCATAAGCGTAAAAAAACAAATTGTAATTTTTTTACATTACCTATAACAACCTAAATAATGGGCAAGAGGGAGCAACATTAAAAAAATATATTTTTTTGTCAACTTGCTGCTTAAGCCAAGTATATTAAAAACTGTTAATGCATAATGTAAAAAGTTGACAAAAATATTTAGTTTTTTTTAACTTTATTTCTCTAACTTTAAAGTTTTACATAATATTTAGTTGTCTTCACTATATATATTTTTTTTCCATTTTTAAAAATAAAGGTAGTTTACTCTTGGCCATTTTTAATTTTTATTGTAAGTTTATTCATTATTATTTTTTATAATGTTTTTATAAATAAATTAAGAAAACTTTTTATCAGTGTAAAATATCTTTATTTTTAACCATGTATGTAATATTGATATTTTCGATTTTTAAAAAGCTAAGTGTCACTTTTCTGACTTTTACTTTCATCTTTTGGGAGAAGAGTAAACTTTTCTTCCGCGAGCTACCTACCGTCGCAAGAATTCCAAAAAATTCAACAACTTGACTTCTTGTCTTATGTTTTAAACATCTCTGTGACATCTATACGCACAATAAATATCTGTTGGCGTAATTATTTGATAAATTAAAAAATATTTTCTTAGTTTGAAACACGTATAATTAAAAAAATATATATTTAAAAAATAAGTAATTATAGCTGTAAATAAAATAGTATACAAACTTCGGTGAGAGGTTTTATTACTGTCTCGATAATTCACCTCGGCGCTACGCGTCTCGTTAATCATCTGTTTCTCTTGACAGTACTAAACCCCCCCGTGGTTGTTATGTACTATCTTAAAAAATATCTTAAAAAAACAAAGGCATATTATTTTTGTTTTATTTTTTTCTAGATCAGAAAATTCCCAAAAAAACTGTGTTTGTCCATAAACGAATGCTATAAAGTTAGAAAGCTTTTTATAAATAATAATGAACACTATATTTTCTAAAACTGCTTACCTTCATCTTCACTTTTTCTAAAAGCACCTGGTTTGCTAAAAACAACACTAACACAGAACATAACAAAAAGTAAAAACCGAGTTGAAATAATCATTTTAATTCAATTTTTTTATAAACTAAATCAAAAATATTTGTCTTTACCCCGATTTAATCTTGGAAACTATTATTTGAACTGCACAATTTCCAAGTATTTCTTAACTATTATATTTAATAATTAGGACTTTGATATTCAATATTTAATATTACTTTTAGTTCAGGTAAATGATATAAATATTCGCTAACTGATAATTATTCTCCCACTGTTGATGCAATTTTTATAAGGTCGAAGAAAGATTAAAGTAAACTGGTTGAAAAATCAATTAAAGGTTCGTAAATTTATTGATTGACATTATTTTATTTCATTTTTAATTTGTTATCTGTTCATCCTTGTAATATATTTAATTTTTTAATTTATTTTTATAACAGTATGGTTAACTGAATCTGTTTTTTACATCATAAATAACCGCATTGGTTTAATGTATATTTTAATAATGTACATTGTATCAACTATATTTTTGTTATTAATATTATCGAAAGTATTGTTTTAAATAAAAAAAAATAATTTTGTGAAAGCCACAGCCCTTAATATTAATATTAAGAGGTCCCTCCTAATAAATTTTAATTTACAATAATAGGATTAACACGAAATAGCATCTTTTCTGAATTTAGAATTCTATAACTATTTAATGGTTCATCAAAAGGCAAAACCTTGGCAAAACCAAATACCTTTTTTGTATAAAATTGAACGCTTTACAAAAAGATTTTTTGTTAAGCCACTGCGTTTTGAAGTTATTTAATTTTAAATTATAATTTATAATATTTTTTAGGTTTTCTAATTTTTTGACAAAACCATCAAGTTTATAAAAAATTGTAAAATTTTGATTTTTCTTGTATTCTTTTTTTAATCTTTTTGGACAATCCACGAAGGCTGAAAGCCTAAATACTAACGTACCGTGGATGTCTTAAGCAAGGTAAGAAGAAGTTTGTTAACACGGGACTTAAAAACTTAAAGAATTGGAGGAGAAGGAAAGACCTCCGCTGGCAGTAGGTTCCACAGTCTAGAAACTCTAGGGATAAAAGAACGAACGAAATGGGAAGTTTGGGGCCTGTCCAATTGAACCGTATAGGGATGCATACGCGCGGCACCACGAGTTTCTCTCTTGGGAGCTGCAAGAGGAGGGACTATACTGATAATTCGTCGGAGCAGAAGCCGTAAAAGTATCTATAGAAGAGCGATAGATCTTCCACAGCTCGACGATGGGCAAGAGAAGGAAGTCTTTGAGTAAGTAAAGGATCATTAATAAGACAAACAACCCTTCTTTGAATGGCATCAAGAATGCTGAGGATTGTAGGGGATGCCATTCCCCAGACATGAGAACAATATTCCAAAGAGGGTCGAATTCTAGGTAGTAGTTATTTAAAAATAATAACGTCCGTAGTGGCACTACCGCGTTGTCTAAAAGGTGCTGTGAAATGTAAAACTGCATGTTTCAGTGCTTGGATAACGTTGACGGAACATGACAATAATGGGTTAAACATCCAGTCACCCGGCAGTCACGGTACAGTGGTATTTAGGCATAAGCCTAAAGATAAAAAAAAAATTGGGACACATACAAATTGTATAAATTGGAAGGAGAAAAATACTTTTGGCTCGGAAAGAAACCAAGCTTTTGAAGCTATAGATACAATGTGTTTATGCCAGTTAAGGTTATTCTCAAATGTGACGCCTACATTCTATTTTTATTATTATTTTTTTGCTTTAACAAATGCTTTTATTTAGCTGTGAAATTTCTTATTCTATCGTATCCTAATTTTCAAATAAATTCTTATATTTTTCAAATTTTTTTAATTATTTTATTATCTATATTTGCTGACAACAAATAATAAGTATTGCAGTTTGTTGTTCATTTTTGGTAAAACACTTATAATGTTTGATCAACGCTTCTCAACGTCCTGTAACGTCATTAACCCTAGATAATTTATTAAAAAACTTTACAAATGTATTATAACTTTTATTAATGTCTAAAAATTTACAGTTTTTTTTTAATAAAATTATAAGTTAAATTAAACTCTGAGAAAATTAACATAAAATCATTTGAAACAAAGTCACTCATATCTTTCTGCAAAACTCACTGATATCTTTTGCAAAAAAAATGGAATTTATTGAAAAACTATGATACGATAGTATTTGAAATTTTGCAGGTAAATAAAAGCATCTGTAAAACCAAGAATATTTGGAATAGGTAAAATTTAAAAAAATTTACAACATTTTTCGACGTATTTGATATTTTCGTCAAGCAATTAAAGAAACAAATGAGAAAATATTATAAACTATATTTTAAAGTTAAATAACTTTAAAACGCGTCGGTAAATCAAAAAATTATAAGAAAGCTTTTTTAAGAGCGTTTACTTTTATATAGAAGAATAATTTGGTCTAGCCTTTTAATTGAACCATTAAAGAGTTATAAAATTATAAACTCAAAGAAAGCTTGTAAATATTAATTATATGGGAAATTTAAATATCCCATGTGGGACGTCTTAATAATAATATTAAGGACTGTGGCCTTCCCAGGATTTTTTCATCATTTACAATACAATTTTCGATATAATTGGAGAAAAAATCGTTTTTTTTAAATCAGTCCATTGTACAAGTATGTGGTAATTTATTTAAAATTATTTTGTTTAGATTAAATAATTATTAAAACCCTCGTGTTTTATGGACACTGTCTCTAGTCGTAAGGGAGCACAAGAGGGAATTTCAGGCTTTACCACGCGCGGCAGATAATATATCGAAGGATACCTTGTACCCGTTTAAGAACTTCTACCAAATGTGAGCCCCGTATACAGGGCCAATCGTAAAAAACAAAAATATATTAATCACAAATTTTCGAGCGCGGCAGATTAAGATAGGGTGAGTTAATTACATGCTAAACAGTGCATATCTTCCAGTAATCTAACCATTTGAGAGTGACATAAAGAAAGCGGATGGCTATAAGGTTGTAAAAAACGTCATTTTGACATTCTCAAGCGTGGCTATTTCTTTTATTCTAAAGATAATTCAAGGATAAACGAAAGATCTATGATCCAATACAATCCGAACGATTTCCAAAAGCCTAAATATTAAACTGTATTTTTTGACATATGTATTTAAAAATCTATAGCCGCTTCCCCACCGATAGAAGAGGTATACATTATATAACATTTTTTTCTTTCTTTGCAACTCAATAAGGCTCTATGACCCTCGAGTAAATCCTCATTTAGCATCGTGGGCTCCTCTACTATAGAAATAAATTGTTTTAAGAAGTAATCCAATATAAAATGTATCATTCTTTTATTATTTTTTAGCTGACGCAAAACCATTTTGCAGGGCCTAAATATCTTAGTTATTCCTTTTATCGAACTAATAGGGATAAAAAAAGAAAGAAGTAAATAGAAAAAGTTTTAAAAAGTAGAAATATTAATTTAGTATAAATAAAAAATAACGGTATCATGTTGAAAATCTTGATTAGAAACAATAATTAGTTACATAAAAATCTTAAGGTCAGTTAATATTGCAAATATCTAACTGTATTGCGTTAAACCCCGGAAGTGAGTTAAATACCCAAGTTTACTAATTATACCGTGTGACCCACAATGTTGTTGCCTTCCTTTAATTGTATTTTTTAGGAAAACTATTAAAATTTTAACGGTATAATAAAATTATAAATTGACACTTGTTTGGATTATTACAACCCTAAAATAAATTCTGCTTTAACTGAAAGTATCAAAATATTTTAATATTTTAAAGAATTGCCTAGATTTTTCAAATATTTGTATTGTCTTGGTATTGTCTTAAAAGTTCTTAAAACACAATTAAGTATGTACTGCCATTTATTCTGTCCTTATTTTTTTTTGGCAAAAATAAAAAAAAACACTAATTTTTCTTTAACAGACAATATTGGGTCTTTTCTATTTTTTTAATACATTTTCTGTTGCGTGACTATTATATCCAAAAGCTAGGGGTGTAAGTGCACCTCCTCCCGGCGCCCATGTATGAAGTATTTCGAGTTTTTTCTCGACAATTTTATTAAAAAATGAATTACAAAATATAGGTTATTATATACTATATTTACAGGGTGATCAAATTTAACTCGGCACCATTGCTAACTTCTTTATTATAAGAGATACAAAGTCGGTTAAATTAGTAAAGTTGTTTTTTCCGCTGATTAAGGTGCTGCCAGCAGAAAAACAATTAAACATTGGATTTTCGACTCAATGCAAAAAATGTACTTCTTTTTAAATGAAGCGCTTCTCGAAAGATCTATTAAAGAGCTTTAAAAAAAGTACACATGTGATATATCCAACGATTTAATAGTCACGGACATATGTACATCCTCAAGAATTTTATACTAAACTTAGATTTTTTAAATAAAATACTCTGTATATTGCATTACCATTAAATAGATATTTTAATAGTAGTTTTAGGGAAGAAAACACGTTTCATATGTCTCTCTCTTATACCTAGTCCTCATGTACGATAAATTATTGCGGGAAGTGTGAAATCACGTAACTACAATATCAAAATTTTATTTGTCTTTTGGCAGCCACAATGAAACTGACAGATCCGTGACAGTTCCGGAAAAAAGTTGGAAAATTTTAATTTTTTTAGGGACTCCACAGATTTTCTCGTTAACTTTTGTGCTCATCAGGTATTTTTGTTAATATTATTAGTTTAATAGATAGCCTAAATCACATTTATAATCTAAATTAATGTTTTTTGTCTCTATAAACAGACGACTTTTTGAAAATTGCGTCAATCCATAGTTCCGGATTTACGCAATTTTTGTTTACATGAGGACTAGGCATTATAGTTTAAAAAATATGGCCATCCAAATCTAAAAATTATGTTAAATTTCTATTATATCTTCAGCTCTTAAACGTATTATCAGACTTGGCTGACGCCTCGTCTGATAATATTCACGGCTATAATCATAATGATCATTATTGTAATCCTTATAATATAAATACCTATTTTGATACTGTTACCCTACATACTTATTTACCTGATAATAATTATTTATATAATTAAATGCAATATTTATGAAACATCATTAAATCATATTAATAAACATTTTTTTTTTTTTGAAACAAGGACGACCTAATCATGCATGGAATTCTGAAGCGTTTATTTGTTTTTCTTACTTCATGGTTACTGAACTCTTATTAATTTTTATAGTTGACTTATTATTATAACCGTTGAAAAGAGAGGTGAATTTTAAATAAAAGAATAATTTGTTAAGGAAAGTTATATTCTTGTTTTAATTAAATAAATATTTTAATACAGTAATTTACATGTTTTGTAAATATAATATTACTTTTATTACCACAAGTGTAAAGTCCTTGTTGGATAATAAAAAATAAGTTTAAAACCAGCTGCTTAATTTGTATGCAAATTTTTAAAATGAAAAATTATAGGCCGCCATGGTCTCCAACCCAAGTAAAGAATTCTGTTTAGGACCACTGCTATTATAGTCGAGTCAATGAAGCTGTAAAAGAGGCAATGGTCAAAAGTCCTTAAAAGCAGCTCCAATGTTGATATTTTTTAAAGTTATTTTTATTTTTATTTATTAATTAAAATCAAGAACTTCCTCGAGGAAATATTTATTTGTATTTTTTAATTGTTAAAAATGTTATTTATGATCACTAACTTTTTCGACAAACTTTAAGAAATGATTCTCCAACAAAAAAATATGAAAAAAACTACATATAGACATATGGCCTAATCGTTCTTATTTTAAAACTACAGGGTATTAAAATTTGGAAAAATAATATTTTTTTACAATAACTTTTTTACCAATACAGATATTTTTGGGAAATTTAAAAGACGTCTTCTATGTATTAAAGGTCATTTTTTGACGTACAAGAAAAAATCATTTCTCATCAGTGTCCTCCGTAAGAGATATACTGCAAATATTTTTTAACGCCACTGCATTTTCCTCAAAAAAATAATATATTTCGAATTCCTGTTAGGTTTCAAACAAATTTGGTTTTCTGAGTTTTTTTCATTCGATCTATGGTTTTCGCGTAAGGCAATAAAAATAATTAATCATCAGCAAGCTCAAAACGCTATTTATTTACTATAATAAGGTAGTCAAGATTACTTAGTCTGCTTTACCAATCATTACATGAATTTAAAGTTGAAACATTGATGTATTGACAAATCTTTTGCGTAGAAAATATAATTTTGAATTAAATAATATGTAAAAAAGATGATATTATTTACCTTACTGTAAATTTTGATTATGAGCGATATTATTAAATGACCATGCCAAGAAATTAATTTTATTTGCACGAAAACCTTACATCGAATACAAAAAAGTAAGAAATTAAAATTGTATTATTTATTTTAGGAAAACGCATCGATGAACTTTGTTTTAAATATTTACCGTATAGGTATACCACACGGACGACACTGGTAAAATTATTTTTTGTTATTTCAAAAATTTTATTTGATGCCTAGAAGACCTTTCTAAAATGATTTAAAATATCTTAACTGGTTACTTCTTATAGCATGGCCAAAATCTCAACATTCAAAATGCTAAATCTCAATTTTTTAAATGGAACATCTTGTAAAGTGTGCCATTTTTATATTTAAGAATAAAAATAAGGTTAGTTGTTTTAGAAGTTTCTATACTAAAAATGTAAGGTTGCCAGATTCTCCAGTTTTACGCTACACGTTCCAAATTCCATTTTTACTAGATATAAAAACATTTAATTCAGGCTTTTGAGTAAGTACAATTTAATAGTGGTATTGCTATTCTTGCCAGATTATCCAGTTTTGAGCTACACGTATAAATTTCGTTATTTTAAACAACCCTACTTATTTTATTAGAAATATAACTTTATAAAAAAATATCAAATTTTAAAACTTTATTATTTGGCGAGATATAGCCACCAAATTAATTTTTTTAACGGGTTTTATTAGTTTAAAATTTACCTAAAATATTAATTTTTAAACAAACAAACCAGTTAAAAGATTTAACTGGGTGGACGGTTTTTTTGTCCTCGACTGTACTTTTGTTAGGGTAATCTCCTTATAATTTATGGTAAAAATGGCCTATAAATTATAAGGAGAATGCAAAAAATAGTAAACTGTTTATTTTCCTTGCTGAACTAATAAAATAATAGATGCAGATAACATTAAAATAAAGCATTAAATTAAGGGGTAATTTTTAATTTTATGCACAAAAAGTGAAAACTCGTTTTTAGTTTTAAGTAGAACATGATTGGGATTAATAAATTTTACTATTTCTAAATATTTTAACGTTTTTGATTTGATAAAATATTGAGAAGATTTTAAGAAATAAACCATTGCAACACCGGGTGTACTGACAAAACCTATTTTTAATTATTTGCTCTACTTGTCAAAAAAAACAAAAAACATGTCTTATTTTGACCTAAACGAATAAAGTTTAGTTAAATTAAGCTAGTTTAGTGAATAAAATGGTACATTTGTACTTTTTTAAAATAATATTTTTTTAAAAATGGCAAAATCACGTTTTTTTTTAATACTACTGCATTTAGAGTTAGAATTAAATTCTAAGCACTTTTTACTCCTAAAGTTTTTTGATATTTTGTGATCTACCCTCACTTTTTGTGAATTTACCTTAGTTTTTTTAAATTTCTCACAATACCTATGTCAAAATAGATTTTAGGTTATCGGACATACAGAGGCAATTTTCTAAGAAAATCCAAATTTCCCTTGATAAAAAAATTTCCTATGTGTTCCGAACTTTTTGCCGGTCACTGTATCTAAAACCATATTTTCTTTGTAAGCTGCTTATAGCTGCTTTTAGCAAGGCTGTGCTATAAGCAAGACCTTATCAGAACTAAACATAAGGAACCAAGTAGTTGAAAGACGTTAATTTTTTTCCAACGAGTGTTTATTCGCTGCTATAAGCAGCTAGCCAACAACAAAAATAGGCCTTAAGCAATTAATAGAGAGAGAAGCTTAAAAATTTAAAAACTTACCTACCCCTAATTTATAATGCAAAAAAATAAATATGGTATTTTATTAAAAAGAAAAAAAACAAATAAATACGTATGGCATACACGACATCTGGCAACAGTGTATATATCACGATTTAATTCTACATGACCCAAACTTTCAAAATACCAATTATGGTAAATGTAGCTTAAGTGGTTTTAAAGATATTTAGAAGGTGCAGTACTTTTTACCAACCCAGTAGAAATCATAAATCAAAAGCCGCTTGAATTGGGCGGGTGACCACCAGGGAATATTGTGTGCCACTGGATGCACTTTAAAACCCATTTTAAACTAGTGATAGTATACAAAAAAAATAAAACCGACCTAAAAAAATTAATAAAATAGGTCTAGCACCTTTCTCTCTTGCAATCCTGACTTCGTTTTTTTATTGAATCACCGCGGAGGTGCACTCTTTCAAATAAAAAGAATTTTTGAAATCGATCCACAAACTCCGGAGTAATCTCGTAAAATACACAAAAAACATACAGGTGAATTGAGAACCTCCTCGTTTTGAAAGTCGGTAGAAAGTAAAATTAAGCGACCTGGTAATGTTGCCATCGCAAATTTAGTGTCCAATGACATTTCATAATCAAGATTTGGCTTGCTGGTGTTGCAGTTAATATTCTATTTTTTAAATAATTTTTATGATTTATTGGATAAATGCAATAAAAAAAAGTAGCTAGGGTACAACTTGTATTAAGTATTTAAGTGAGCGAAATCATTGATTTTGTAATGAAGCAAAACGTACAAAGTCGGTTTTGGTTTGTCTGCTGTTTAAGTCCAAAAAACAAAAAACTTACGCTTCCTGTTTTTGTATAAGTTTCTTGGTACGCTGACTGTTATTCTGCTTTATGTTATTATGGTTTTCAAACATTGATGCCTCATATTTTTTGTAAAATTTAATGCCTAATCAGGTACTTTTTGTAAATATTCTTCGCCAAATTGGATCTAGATACGCATTTTTATTAGCTATTTGAACGAATTGCAGCACTGTGCTTCCTAATTTGAATTGCGGATAGCATGAACTTAAGGCGATTAACCAATTATAAAACGGTATTTACCAATGCGTTGTGTTAACGTTTAATCCATATATTATATGTCAAAGTTGTCACCAATTATTACTGCGGTTATAATTGGTTGAACGCTTAACATTCTTGTACGTGTCCATTTAAATAAAATTTTCAGGACGGTAATGGGAGTGGTTCAGAAATAGAAGTTATTTGTATAACGTCCGTGGTACGTGCAATATACAAAAGTGCTGTGAAATGCAGTATCAGCATATTTCGGTACTTGCACAACGTTAACGAATAAAAATAAAGAGGGCTAAACATCTAATAACTCGGTACTTACGGTAACTAGCACGTAGTTTCATAAGACTTCGTGGGCTGTCATAAAAATTAACAAAAAGAAAGAAGATTTTCTTGCCTAACATTGTATAGTAATAAAGTTTAGCTAAGACATTAATATTACAGTGTTTAAAACATTACAAACGGATTTAAATTAAGAATTTCCTTGTAAATATGTATATCTACATATGTGTTTATATCCATATCTTATACTAGAAGAAATGTTAAAATAAAACCCTAATTTTTCTTAGAGATTTGAAAAATGACATTGCCAGTATTCTTTAAACCTTATTTACATAAATAAAAACAACACGTCACAGGTATATAATTTATTCTTGATTATAATAAATACATTTTTTTATTGCAATATGATATTTGATTTATATAAACCAACAAATTTGCCTTATTATTTTAACAATGATGGCCAGTATAAGGCCATAAAAATAATTAATTATAAGTACAAAATTACAATTTTTTTAAACAATATAAAGTGTGATTTTTAGACATGAAAAATTAGTTATGTAAAATACAGTATGGTAAATGATAAAGATTTTGGTTCTTATTTTTTAATTAATTAATTATATATATATATATATATATATATATATATATATATATATATATATATATATATATATATATATATATATATATATATATATACATATATATATATATATATATATATATATATATATATATATATATTGAAAATAAAAGTTATAAATACTTAAACTAATTAATCAGTTTTTACCATTTTTTAGACTGCCATTTTTATGTTTAGGATCTTACAATACCTTTAACCAGTTTTTTGCAATGCACATTGTGATTTTTTACACCAAATGACATCAAAATTGAGCATCACATCAAGTTATCATCCATTAAGGCTGAGTTTATATATTAAAATTAAATTAAATTAAAGTTAAAATTAAATTTGTTTTATAAGTATTTCAATTCAAATTTATGTTTTATAATGTTGCAAAAACTTATACTTATACAAAAGGTTTCCGCCTAAGTTCTCTACATAACTATTTTATTATTAATTTTACGAATAAAAGGTATTTTTTTATAAAAACTTCTGCATGGCCTAAAACCTAAAAAGCAATCATTAGATATTAATTTTTTTCAGTAGTATACGAAGTATCTTAAAACTGTAAATTTTATTCAGGAGGAATGCTCCTTATTTTTGAAAATATCGAAGATTAATATTAGGAAAAATCTTAAAAATAAAAATCACTCCTAAATATACAAACTCATTCAATTTCATTTTTTTTATGATAAAACAATGAAAATTTAAATTTGTACATTTGTAAATATTTATTTTAAAATTTAATATCTAAAGAGAGTTTAACAACTGTCAAAACTGTAAAAAGTCACAAAAACGCTCGTATCGCATAAAAATTAAAGGAAAACTTTATTATATTATATTATTAATTTTACATATTTTTTCTTAATAATAATTTTCGACAATTTCAAAAATAAGGGTACTTTCCTCATGAACAAAATTCACAGCTTTTGAGATACCTGGTATACTATTGAAAAGAATGAGTATCTAATGATTGCATTTTTGCTTCTGGATCATGCAGAACTTTTTATAAAGAATAACTTTTTTCGTAAAATTATTAATAACTAACTAGTTTTGCGTATGTTTTAAAGGAAAAAATATGGTAATATCAATGCTAGATTTAAATGAAATCCTAAGTTGAACATGGCCTAATAAGCATACATTTAACAATCAAAAAATATATTATCATATAAAAAGATTTTAAAAATCGGTAAATTTGTTTGAGATTTTACAGAAAGATAGTTTTTAGCATGATTATCACAGACTTTCAAATGTTCTCAAACTCCAATTATTACATTTTCATTTACGTTTTCAAGATATATCAGATTTCAATGTGGACGTAGGTTAACTCTCTGAGGCCTATTTTTGACCAAAGTATGGGTCTTATAATTAAAAAAAAAGGAACAAAAATGTTTTTTTTTTTTTTTATAGTCTTAATTTAACTTGCACATTATATCCCTCGGCACTACGCGCTGCTCGGTAATTACTTATTACCCAAGTTATATAATATACTTAAATTGTTCTCAATATTTACCTAGGTGTTTTGTTTAATATAATTATTTACCAAGGGTGAGAGATATAATTCTCGGTAGAAGAATAAAATAAATAATAGCAATTTCTCAGGTTAGCAGTGAAAGAATAATATTTTGAGCAGTAAATTGAGATTCTATTAAGAAAACAAAAGACTTTTTGTTCTTATATTTTTTTATTTGACTTGTCTTTCAGCAGTAAATTAACCTTTGAGTCAAAACAGACCAATTTTAAAGCCTGATTTATCAAAAACTATGCATTGCCGGATGATGGGCTTATTAGAACTTTTGATCAAGCTGCTCAAAACTATTTTCCATTAAAAAATGTTAGCATGATCCGCAGTAAATCCCCCAGGGCCACCATTAAATTAAACGCTGGTCAGATTAATTGTGAATAGATATATTTAAGTGAAAATGCATGGCTAAATTAAAATCGGTTTTATATAAGTTTATAGGCGTAACTCGTAACTAGCCTTTAAACATGGGAGGGGCCTAAGGGGGCTCGAAATAAATAAAAATGATTGTAAGGTGCAATTTCGGTAACAATTTTTTTATATCCCAAAAATTTTAAAAAGCAAAAAAAAAGGAAAAAAAAGTTCATTTCTAAAAGCTGCGCTTCTTGCATGATACAGTACTGTATAGCGTAAAACCAAAATAAAAACCACAGTAAAACGTTCTATGTATATGTATACATGTGCATGTATAATAAATTTCTCCTAGAAGGGCCTGGTAACACCCTGGGAGGAACCTGGACTCCACTAAAACATTATATGTACACATATAACGTCTATATTTACATTTTTCTGGGGGGGTGGCAAAACCTGCACTTCTCCGTAGTTACGCCGATGTACAAGGTAATGCGCCCTATACAAATAAACTTCAGAAATTATTGCTAAGCATAAACAACAACTAATATTGAAAAAAAGTATAATGTTTCCAGTTACTAAAATATTCTTTTTTTTTTAATAAATAAAATAACGCAAAATTTAAAAAAGAAATACAAAAAGGTTAATTATATCTTTTAAAAATAATTTAGAATCGTTTTTACATAACTTTGTAAGATTTTTAGTCCTAATTTTTTGTTCGTTATAAAAAAATACCAATTAACAACGACAAATCAAGATGGTAATGTTTGATAGTCGTATCAATACACTCTACTATCAGTTGTAATTTCATTTTTACGCTATTAGAAATACATTTGGGGCTTATAGTAATTATATCATATTATTTATGCGACAATAAATAGGTTAGTACTTTATTTTCTAATATAAATTATTATTTTTTCCAAAATTGGACTTCTTTTATTTAATTTTAAATAATTAATTTTCTCCCTAACTAAAAATATTTTACTTATTTATTTTTTTATTATTTTAAGTCATGGTTTGTTTTTACGAATAGTTTATTCAAGTTTATGTATGTAGGTTAAAATCACCCAGCAAATTATATATTTTTAAAGACTTAGACAAAACACAAATCTACACAACACATGGTAATACCAATACTAAAATTAAATTTTAAATTATAAACTCAGCCAAAGTGAAAAAAATAAAACACTAAAACAGAGCATATTTTCTTTCTTGACAAATTCAAGTGTACAACTTCTATATTATTATAATTTACAAATAAGGAACAGGGAAATACCAATGAACAAAAATTAATGTAATTGTTAAAACATAACTACCTCGGTATTTATTAATATCTAGTTTCTTTACATTTCTGAGTTAATTATATTATTTAAGTAATATTAATCAATGGTAATAAAATTATTTTTATATACCTACTACAAGCAACAAGTACGTACAAAAATGATTAAAAACATAACTTGTGTGATCCGAATATGTAACATTGTAATGTATTAATTTTCTTATTTGATAAAATTACAGTTTATTATGTAAAAGTACAATATAAACATGTAAAAATACAAATATTGTCGTATCTAACTTTTAAGTTAGCTTTTTAAATTTTACAATTTATGGAGAAAAGATGGATCATCATTTTTAGTGCCTAGTGGAAAAATATTGCCGTTAATTAAGGAGTAAAAAGTTAAAAAAATAACTAAACTGTTTCAAAATAATAAAATATGCACATTTTAATTTTTAAATATAGAAGGTAGAAAGCAAACAAATTGATTTTTTAAAACAGATTACTCGTTACCTTTTGTTTTTTTTTTCCTAAACAATTTTCGACGACACTTTTTCATGTATTTGACATTAAATTAACGAGATTCAACATTTTTTCTTCTGAGATGTTAAATAAAGTTATGGATTTAATTATATAACGTCTTTAGGTTTCATAAACTGTCTTTATATTTAGTACGCATTTTGGTTATCTATCAAAGGTTTCAAGTGATAACGGTTAACTTTTAAAACTTATATATGATTTTTTAACATGAAATTTATGTTTTTTTTTATAACTAAAACAAGAATACAAGATACAAGAAATCCCATAAAGTCGAGATTTTCATATGAAAACGGTTAAAGATATTACAACAGAAACGTTGCATAAAACTAAAAAATAATACCAATAAAAGTTTAAGGTGTTAGGGCTATTCTGTGTATCTTAGTTTAGTATTCACATTTTTTTTAACTTTTTTCTTCTTTCTAGTAGCAACAAAAATATTATACAACTTAGCTTTATTAAAAGGCCTTTTGCTTTTTTTTAAATTCCCATATATGAAAAAATATGAAGAAATTCTGTGTTTCTCAGTTTAGTATTCACTTTTTTTTAACTTTTTTCTTCGTTCTAGTAGCAACAAAGATATTTTACAACTTGAGTTTATTAAAAGGCCTTGTGTTTTTTTAAGGTTCCCATATATGAAAAAATATGAAGACATGTTTATTACTTATTGTTCTATGACGAAGTATTTTACATTTGCTAATAATGCTTTAAGAGACTAGCTGAATATATTTTGTATTTATTTTAAAGGACATAATCCTTCTGCAATTTAAAAACAGCTTTTAAGGGGGCGTCCATAAATTATGTGAGGCATGTAGCGGGGGAGAAGGTCGAGTTGAATCTCACCAAATCTCACCGTGGGGGAGGGGGTCTCTGCAAATATCACGTGATTTTTTTCGCTAGAAACTGAAAAAATATAACGACATTTGGACAGATTAAAAAAATGTATTCTATGACGCAGTATGATTATTTGCGCCAAGGACCTTTTCTTTTTTTTGCTTTTTAAAATTGTTTTAACGACAAAAGCAATATTTTGGTTTAAAAAGTGGTGCCGTTTAACATATAAAAATCTCACCTGTGATTGGGTGGATGGAGATGGGGACGGGGGTTGAAGCAAATCCTACCAAATCCCACCAGGGGGCGAGGGCGGGTCGAAAAGTTAAAAAACACCTTACGTAATTTATGGACGTCTCCTTGTATATATTTTTCGGTAAATTCATCTATTTTTTAATTTAAGTTTTAGATGGCTCCACATGTATTTCATTCTGAAAGCAATACCGCCAAGTACACAAAAAATGATAAAGTAAACAAACCTTTTCAAAGGCACATAGCGCTGACAGAGCCTGATTTCATATTTTATAAATAAATAAAAAAAAACACTGCTAAACCACGTGTCACTTACTTAAAATCATCCTCCTATTTCGCCTCTCTCTTGCCATAAAACCAGTGGCACGTGAGTTGGAACTAGAAACTCGTCGGGTTGAATATTTTTGCTGCAATAAATCATTGTTCACAAAAGGGTTTATTCACCTTATCATTTTTGTGTACTTTGCGGTATTGCTTTTAGAATAAATTAAATTTGGACCCATCTATGACTATAATATTTTTTGCCTCCTTTTTTATTATTTTTCCCTAATTACATGAGATATTTTTAGTGTTCCCAATCAATCCGTCTAATATGTGGTTTGGACCATGACTTGATTACTTTTCTTCCATAATAAAAGTATCTTTGGCACATTTTTATAACTTCCTTTTTTTTCTTGAATCTTTTGTCTACCCAAACTTGCTTTTATTTTGGCCGCGAGTTTTTTTGTTCAATTATAAGAAACATCTTCATACGTCCCTATGTAATTGGCCAAAATTAAACTGAATAATACCCCAGTACAAAAGTTGATAATAATTAAGATACAGGGTGTCAAAGCCACCGTTTTCAAGATATTTACATTTAAGTGGTTTATTGCAATAAAAAAGTATATGAAATACATTAAACTTTTCGTTCATGATGGGCAGAGTTGGTCAAATACTGAAAATCAGTATTCGAATACGAATACGAAAACCGGAAAAAGAAAGTATTCGAATACCGAATATTTGAATACTTGGAATAAAAAAGTATTCGAATTCTTGGTATTCACGAACATCCGGAATCGGTATTCGAATAAAAAAGATTCGAATACTAGAAAAAGGAAAACAACCCATGATGAAAGATTTAAAGAGCAAAAAAAAGGTCGTCACCTCATTTGTCCTTACTTTTTGTTCCCTTTTAGTATTCTACTCCTGACAATTTTGGTATTCGAATACTGCTTACACATTCCGGTATTCGAATACTCGGAACGCCGGTATTCGAATGCTCAAAAAAGTATTCGAAAAAGTATTCGAGTATACAGAATCCCGAATACTAACCAGAAAAGTATTCTGCCGAATACCGAAAAATAAACTTACAAATGTATTCGAATACTATTCGAATACCGGCAAAATGTATTCTGAATACTATTCTCGAATACGACCCAACTCTGATGATGGGGTAGTTGGAGTTATGACTAAGAAGCTGTTGTTAAAGGCATGTTTTGGTTGCACTAAATACCTTAAACGCGAATATCTAGAAAATGGTTGCTTAAAAAACGTGGGATACCGGTTAAAAAATCAAAAATTTTCAGCAAAGAAGAAGGTTCAAGATTCATGAAAGGAGCACCTGATAATATTTACCTTCTAATAAAAGTTGCTACAATTTTTGGATTAGCCGGTGCTTGTAGGAGAGATGAACTTACAAAAATAATGATTGATGACATATAGGATATTGAAAATTTGATAGTGGTGAAAATTCCTGACAGTGAAAATAACACTTCTAGAATCTTTGTGTCCGATGAAACAAATAGCGGACTTTATCTGCAATTGTACCGTAAATATGCAAATTTGCGAAAATCACATACCCCATACAGACGTTTTTTTGTCCAGTATAGACAAGGAGCATGCAGTAAGCAATGTGTGGGAATAAATTCAATAAGTAAAATGCCTTCAGAAATTGCTGCGTACCTAAAATTAAAAAATTCAGAAGAATACACTGGACAAAGTTTTCATCGATCCTCTGCGACTATGTTAGCGGATTCTGGAGAAGGAATTACCAATGTCAAGCGACTTGGGGGCTGGAAATCAACTGAGAGCTACATTGAAGAATCCACAAAACAGAAAAAGGATATGTCGAATAAAATATTGACCATGAACAACTCCCCTCCTGAGCTAAGTCAACCTTCATCAAGCCGGACTAAAAGCGCTGTCATAAGCCACCCGCTAAATTAAATTACAGGTTCTGCAATTAATTTACAATATGCTAATAACTGTTCTTTTGTTGTAAATGTTGTCAACAAATAATTCCCATTTATAAATATGTTGTAGTAGTTCTTTCAGATTAAACATAATTTAAAAAATAATCATTGCTTTAATATTGGTATTATCTGACGCTCGTAGGAAAATTTTATTCCTAACGCTTGCGCAAAGTGATACTTTTCCGCACGCGACTGATGTTGCCGAACGACGCGAAGCGTTGTTAAAAAAATAACTATACTCAAATAGTACATACCTACAGAAAAGCAAAAAAGTTGCGACGTTTAGAGAAATGCTAAGTAGGGTATGTAGTGTCTTCTAGTTATCACCTAAAAATTACCACATCAAATATGAATAGCTTATGTTCGAAAACCTTTAGATACCGAGATTTATTATACTGCCGTTACACATTGGGCGAATTTGTGGCTAAACTATTGGTCGAAACATTTGGCAAACTATTTGTAAGCAAGCGGACTCGAGAAAAGTTGGACCAATCAAGACGAATGTAGACGCACTACCCGTCCACACAAATGGTGTTTGCCAAAGCTTGTCATTGTTTAGTTAAATCGCAATATTTTAACTTTACAATCTAGTTAAATTTTGGCTCATTACTTGGGAGTATATTTAAAGTCATGCCTTGTATTTTGGTTAGTAAATTCCAACATATTTTTTCTATGCATGAACCTTAATTTTTTTATATTTGAATTAAACACTTTATAAACTCCTTACTATGTGTCTCATTACATGTACATTTAATACAATAACAAATATTTCTACTAAATATAATTATAAGGATTAATATGAAACATTTATTCCACTTATTCTTTTTACCTAATCTTTTTTTAGCAGACATATTTCGCACAAGTAATACTCCGTGACGTAACATACAACAAATATATTAACAATTTATTTTACATAAAAATATCCTACATGAAAACACCAAAGACGCCTTAGAATACACAGGTCCGTTGTTCTAAAAAAAGGTTATCTCTCAGTCACCGGCACCACAGCTCAGCTTTTACGATATAAGAGCAAAAGAGATGTTTACAGGGTGTTTCACAACTTATTCGACAAACTTTAACGGCTAATTGTACAATAAAAATATAAAATAAACTTTATATAAACAATTTCCTAAACGTCCTAGTTTTTGTACTACAGGGTGTTAAAATTTAAAAAAATATATTGTCTTTTTACAATAACTTAAATAACAATTTGGTTATATTTTTTAAATATTTGTTAGATGCCTTCTATGCACCAAAAGACATTTTTTGACACACAAGAACAAAAAATTACCAGTGTCCTTCATAATAGGTTTAAGTTAAACATTAAAAAAATGGTACGCCACTGCATTTTTTAAAATAAAAATTATATTTAAAATTCCCATTAAGTTTGGAACAAATTTAATTCTTGACTTTTTCATTCAAGGCACGGTTTTCGCATAAACAAATCCATTTCTCGGCATGGTCAAATTCCTATCTAATTAGGGAATATTAAAGGTAATTTTTCACCGTAGATTTTATATTATTCACACGAAATGACCATGCCAAGAGATGGCTTTTATTTAATTACGCGAAAACCGCGCATCAAATAAAAAAGTCAGAAGATAAAACTTGTTCCAAACTTAATATAAATTTTTAAAATATTTTATTTTTAAAAAGTGCCGTGGCGTACCAATTTTTCTTAAAAAATGTTTAACTTAAATCCCTTATGGATGACACTGGAAAAATAATTTTTTCCTGTATGCCAAATTTGTCTTTTGGTTCATAGAGGGCATCCCCCATTTTTTAAATATATCTAAATTGATACAACAGGTATTTAAAAAAATGTATATATATTTTTAACATTTTTAACACCCTGTAGTTAAAAAACAAGGAGGTTTAGGACATTATTATTATGAAGTTTATTTCATTGTGAAACTCCGTATATAAAATTGGGGTTAGTCACAGGATTAAGATTCGAGATTACAAGATTTACGCTACGTACAGCTATTTAACAGTACGGGTGCAATATTAAAATGCATTAAAGATTTATTTTTGCATTTGCAGAACTATACGACCTTTAATAAACGTTCTTACAGACTAATATACGTCGTGCTAGCTAGATACTATCAATTAAGTTCCAGTGAAATCCAGTTTCACTAACAGGTAGAGATTGGATAAAAACGCCTGCACCCAAACCGTTCCTAATACAACAAATTAATGTTGCTATAGACCGTCTGCCTTCCACGCAATTGCATTGGTAGAAATTGCATATGATAATTTTTAAAGTAGCACCACATGTACATATATTTTTTTAAATATTTTTGACACCCCACGAAGGCATATGCCTAAATACCAGATCACCGTGGGTGTCGGGTTATAGATGTTTAACCCATCGTTCCTACTGTTCCGTCAACGTTGTCCAAGCACTGAAACATGCAATTTTTGCTTTTTACAGCACCTTTTACACAACGCGGTAGTGCCATCACGGTCGTTATTTTTAAATAACTACAACCTAAATATGTCTCCCCCGCTGGGAATCGAACCGGCGACCTCTGGCTTCGAAGATCATTCATCATTCATTATTCATTTAAAAATTTTCATAAACAACTACATGCAAATTTTTGGTTTTATTGCTTCAGATGGACCGTCTCCTACGCAATGTGGCCTGGCTAGAGAGCTTCCACCCAGGGGGCTGATGTTAGCCCTTGGGAGTTGTTTAGCCACCACGTCAGTGGTTAGAGGGCCTTTTCCGATTACATTTAAAAGCCATTAAAGATTTTAAGCGTGGTGTTGCCGACTGATTTTATTACATGTATATTTGTTCGTATATTGGTAGATTGATACCACACAATTGGCTCAAAAACCTATTTAGGATTTACTGGCTTCGAAGATCAAAGCTCTGTCCACTGCGCCAAGGGGGAGCAAAATGTATGCCAATAGTTCTATATCATGTGAAGTTACACTGTTGGAAAATATTCTAAATTTAAAATTAAATCAATTTTGCATTTACTTCGCTTTTTTGTAAAAAAGACCAATTACCTACAAGACAATGATGGTAGTAAAAACACTTTTCCTGCCTGCTAGAATTTTGTATCTTGTAAAAGATTATACAAAGTTTATTTGGAGCCAACACGATCTTTATTTATTATTTTAAGTTTGCATAACTGTTTTATTGGTATTGGAAAACTTGCTTAACGAACACATACCGGATCAGCCAAATATAATAACACATAGGCAATGTGAGAAAAAGAGACAGTCTAACGTGAATATCGGCATGTAAATATTTCGTATTGGATGATTCATTATACATCGGTGGTTGTTGCTTTACCGGCCGATATTCCTTTAGCTATTGCTTATACAGTACACTTTATATAGCGCATTTTCACTATCTTAATCGGTGCTGCGACTGATTGTTTTAAAGTTTCTTGGCTTGATGTTTCTGGCTGCCTCTCAAGGTAAACTTTGTTTACCAAGGGTGTTATTTAAAGGAAAAGCAGTGGCGTATTTACCAAAAGGCTAAGTAGGCGGAAGCCTATAGCGGCGTTTTTAGGGGGCGGCAGACGTTTTTTAGGGGGCGTCAGATTTTGTACTTATGAATAATTTTGTGGATTTCGATTTTTATTTTGTACGTACAAATGAAAGAAATGAAAGCCTTTTTTTTTGGTCTTATAATATTTTTCAAGAAAAAAGGATAAATATAGGGGCGGCGAAATTAAAATAGCCTACGGGCGGCAAATATGTAAATGCGCCTCTGAGTAAAAGAGAGCATTGTCAAGGTGTCAGTGATCTAATGCGGATGTAATCATTCCCAACAAAATTATAACACGTGTTGCCATCTTGATCAGAACCGGAGTTTTCAGCAGCCGTATTTTACCAGCTTATTATTGGGTATATGATTTTTTGCTGTCATAAGGACACTTTGCCAAAGAAAACATCACCTTTAAATTATTTTTATTTTTTATGTTTCTAATTTCCTAAAAGTCTTTTATTAAATATTGCTAAAAGTAGATAGACATATTTTATTAGAATTTTGTTTTAGTCCACTGATTTAACTTTCTTGATCAAAAAAATAAAAATAAAATAACTCTATTTAAGTTGCTTCTTGTACTATTTTTAGTACCGTAACTACCACTTCAGCGCATTGGTGCAAAATTAAATTTGGTTGTTTAGTATTGTATTGCATTTGTAACACTTTTTAAAAGTCAGTGCTCTGTTGCCAGTGCCAAATAATTGTAACTAATGTCCATATCGAAAAATCAACTGCAACAACTAGTTTGCTTTTTTGTTTAACATTTTATTGTGAATAAAACCACTGATCTCGATGGATTGCCAATGTTATAACCTGCGCGAAACAAAAGTTACATTTCATGGGCGAAAACACCTGTTTGTGCGCAAGCCACTTGAGGGTAAACGCACCCGGCGACAAACAAACTGTCCGCATTATCGGTAGAATTTGTTGGCGGCGTCCTGGTTTTCTGTTTGAAGTACGCTAGCTAATGAGCGTCACGGTCAGACCGCGGACGAAGTGTACGGTGTGCCGGTGTTTGTATTTTGCCACGGCTTTTAAGTGCGCATGTTCGTCTACCCATTTATTTGTTTGCTGCGCGAGGTCGTAAAATTCCGAAAAATGCTTCTCGCCACTGCGGATCTAAATGTAGCTTATCTATGAATGAAACCATCTGTATTCTTATACGTCTTTGACTAAGACAATAAAAACACTTAATTTTTTTTGCGCAAAACATGTCCAACTAATGAAACTTGCCCTTTTTGTCCATAAAAAATGGACAAGGTGCATTACTAAGACTTGTTTAGGCTATGGTTGATTTGCCTACAAAATTCGTTTTTCTAAGCAAAATTTATAACAAAAAATTTACAAAAGTTTATATTAACCCTGTTTGGAATATGCTTTTAAACTTTTTCTACCCTAATACAATGATATTTAAAGACATGTTTTTAAAGTTGTAGCTTAAATCAGAATGAACTTTTCTAAAGCAGTGCTGTTATTATAAATATTAAAGTCTAGAAATCATTGATTTTTTAGCTTTAAATTTTTGTTTAGAGGACACTTCTTTTTTAAAGAAAAATAAACATAAAAAATTGATAAATGTAGATTATTAATTATTGAATTTAATCAACTAGAATAGTAAACAACTTTGTGTGAGTATTGAAAGTAAAGAGAAAGAATTGGAATTTCTAAATTGTACTTGAATTTTTATTATATTTTATTAACAATTAACCTTAAAATAGCGGATGTTTTTAAAATAGTTGTAAGATATTTTATTTTACAAAAATATATCTTTTTGTAATTAATTTTTAATTATAATTAATGTAACTTTCTAATCAATTATTTATCTCTTTTAAAATGGCTACGTTGGTTGGTAAGAAACAAATTATATGTAACTTTTTAATGTCACACTATTTCTAGTTCATTTAATTCAATGTCTAAATTAATCTGTAACATAAATATAAAGGGGATGTTGCACGGTAATCTTTTAAATAATAATGTAAAGACCTAATGTTACACCTTAAAAATACTATTTGTTTATACAAATATTATTGTTTTAAATTAAAATACAAGTACTATAGTCAAAATAAAAATTTAAAGCTTACGGTATTTTGGATAATGTAAATCCAAATGCTAATAAGATCAACAATTTAAAATATGTGCTTTTTTATTTTTATATAAAGTGCATTTAACTAACAAATTGGCTAATGAAAACCTTGGGTCCAGGCAAAGAATATAATAGCTACCGCAATAAAATTACGGACACGTGTAATGAAATCGAAATATCGTTTCTAATTCAGCCATTTGAACTGGACTTATATATTGCGGTAGCTATTTTATTCGTTGATGTAGGTTTTATAAAGAGCTTGGCAACACAAACATTTTATTAAATATCGCCGCAGAACTTAGAACTGCCGGAGAATTAGGGAAGTAGGGGTGTGTTCTTTTTTCTGCTTATTTTGCCGTCTTACCCCTCCAAACCAATTTAAAAAATGGATGAACATGAAAACGAAGCAATGTTATGCTTTATTTATTTTCTACTTACTTAGACATAAATCATATCCCAAGATTAAGTTTAGCCAATCTTTATACAAATCTTTTCCTATTTTAAGGGCATTTTGAAATTATTAGCACTTGAATTGACGCATTATTTTGCAAGTACCTATATTATTAATTAATTAAGTAGAGCCGTGTTTTTTATTATAAGCAGTCAAATAATTTTTAAATTGGACCATTATTCCTTGTTGTTTATCTATCTAGTGTTTGGAAGTCAGGATACCTACAAATTCTGAAAAAAAAATAAATATGTTAAAATTGTGGATTATCTTAAAGCTTTAATCAAAAATTGCCCTATATAATAGAGGGTAGTTCACAAACGCAAAAACATTAGGTTGGAAAAATAAAACACATTAAAACATTAGTTTTTGAAAATACTTAATTAGAAAGCATAAAAAAGTGTTAAAAAAGTCTATATACATATTTTTTCTATAGCTTATGAGGAAAAAATAACGTGTAAGCAAAAATAAATGGTTTTTCCTTTATAAGTAATTCATTTTACTTTTTATATGCAAACATCATCAAGTTGGGTTAAAAATGTATGTTGGTGGTAATGCACAAAGTAACTTTTTATTCTCAAGAAAAATTATAAATAGTAAAACACATATATATTTTTTAAAGAGTTTTGTTTTCAATGTTAACCTCAATTTTTCCTAGAAACCATTACCAAGAGACAATTTTTTTACATTTTTTATTATTTTTTCTTGCCATTAAATAAGGTAATTTCAAAAATATTTTTTCTTGATTTTTCAAACTTAGATTTACACGAAGAATTTTTTTTTTTGAAATATTAAAAATAATAAAGTTTACAGGTTTAGTTAAGTTCATCCGTAGACACACTGTGTATACCTATATTTAAGTACCTTCCTTAAAACCATCTAAAAAATAAACTTCAGGAAATCCTCTTTTAATAATAATCGGATTATTTCTAAAGTGCAAAATGTGGAAAAATAATTTTAGGGTTTGTTTAATAATCTACTTAGTTAATACGTTTTTTTAACGTACAAATTGTATTAAGTTTTACAATATAAAATTTTTACAAAATAGGTATTTATGCACAGCAAGTTTGTAAAGTCAGCTCTTTTAAGACTAGTTTAAACAATTTTTGTTGCCATTTATTAAGATAAAACCATTTTGTAAGTTAAACATTTAGATGATTTGGGATCCGAATTAGAAGTGATCTTCACCCAACCGCTTACCGGATATTTCCTTTCAAATATCGTATGTAAATAAATAAATGTATATATCTTGACTAAGTTGCCTTAAAATTATAAACAGGGTTATAGCTCATTAGATTTTTTTCTACAAAAACCCTCTCTAGCCAAATATTGTGCAAGATGATTATTATTAACAAAATTATTTATGAAAAACTATTCTAAACACCCTGTATTTCTCAAATCATCCAATTTTTGGACTAAGGTAAGTTGCCTTAGATAGTCATATTAAAGCTTCAGAAATTTGTGGTAGCATTTTTTCAAAACCTTTTCGAGATACCTTGTATACTGTCATTAAAAATAAAAAAAATGGACATTATAGAGGCTGCTCAAAAAAAATTGATTTTTTAAATCAATTATGGCCTATTATGCCTGTGCAAGTCAGTCGCGATACGTTTATTTACATATTTGATTAAACAAAAAAATCAGGTAAGCAGATGGATAAAAGTTGATTCTATTTTGAATCTTAGAATATCTCGTAACATAATAAGACTGAAGCTTTCGGCAAAGAGCAAGCGGGTCGCGGCGCTCTATGTACGATAGAGTAGAAAATCGCCCAGAAATCAAATAATTTTTTAACGAAATATCGTAAAAAAATTATCGGGTATCATGTTAAAGGTAAAGTCATGTAGAATACAGGAAAAATGTGAAAAAATTTCGAAATAATGCATTGTAAGTGGTAGTTATTTTTAATTATTGCAGCAATTATACCATCCATGCATAAATTTAGTATAAAGTTCCTATTTTATTACTTACGTCACACCATAACCACATACATTTTGGGTAAAAAAATATTACATCAATATTAATAAAATGCCAGAAGTAAGATGAATAATAGTCTATTGCGACTGTATTCTTACAATTTTTTTATTAATTTTTTAATGCCTTGTTTCAAGTTTTACGGTCAAAATTATATTTTCCCTATATTTTACGTGACTTTATTTTTCAAATGGCACCATATAAATTTTTCTACGACCTTTTGTTCAAAAGTAATTTGATTTCCGGACGATTTTCGAAACGAAATTAAAATCGACGTTTCGGTGGCAAATCTGCCACCGTTGTCAAGACAAATGTAATAAAATTAATAAAAATAAAAACTTACTATTATTTAGGTTTTAAAATTCAATATTTTTATGTTTTTACTAGGATATTCGGATATTCTGAAAACTTTGACATTAAATGTCAAAACATGACATTTAATGTCATATTATTATTATATGTTTTGACATTTAGTTTTATTAATTATATATTAATTCTCCAAAATAATACTTTACCTTCATAATTCACTTGGCCATCTCCATCTAGATCGGCTTCTTTAATCATATCGTCAACTTCTTCTTCAGACAATCGTTCCCCTAAACTCGTCATCACGTGACGCAGTTCTAGGCTTGATATAAGGCCGTCATTATTTTTATCAAAAACCCTAAATATAAAACAAAACGTATAAAATATTAGCTTAGTGTAATTGAGGAGCAAAAATGCAAAAACCTATCAATCCACTTTTGATGATTTTTGAGTTATACAATAATTTTTATATAAATTTTGGTATGATTTTTTAACAAAGAAGTTTAATATACTATAGTTTATTTAAAAAGTATCACTTAGTTATTTGCAAAGAGGGACAGATTTGAAAAGACCGCCGAGACACGTCAAGATATTTATTAAGGGGAAGTTTCTATTTACAAAAATTGGACGGCGTCTCTTTAAACCCCTAGCCACCAGGGCCCTACCCCAAAATTCTTAAATGGGAAGAGGGATCGAGTGATACATCATTTTAAAGCTCCTGACGAATACTTTATAACCTTAGAATATAAAGTCAATATCTTTACCCACTACATAATGGCGGTACTTTAAAAATTGCCCAAATACCTGATTGGGATGACTATATTTCCGAAACAACCAACAAACAAGTAAGATGTACCTAATGGGATATTTTCCTAAATTTTTTTAAAGATCTTTTTATTGGATTAATATACAGGGTGCTTCGTTAAAAAATATACACTTTTTTATCCTACCCTGTCTATTATCAATAGTATCATTAAAAAGATTTTAAGAGCTTTAAAAAATACCACATTAGGTTCATTTAACTTTATTAGTTTTAAAAATACGTTTATTCCAATCAGGTATTTGGCTAATATTAAATTTAAAGTACCACCATTTTGTAGTAGGTAAGGATATTGACTTTATATTCAAGGGTTATAAAGTATTTGCCAGGAGCCTTAAAATGATAAATCCCTCGACCCCTCTTCCCATTTCAGATTTTGGGTGGGGACCCTGGTGACCTGGAGGTTAAAGGGGTGCCGTTCAATTTTTTGTAATAAATGTTCCCTCTCAATAAATATCTTGACGTGTTTCGGTGATTTTTTCAAATCTGTCTTTTTTCGCAAATATAACTTAGAGATAACTATTTAAATGGACACCCTGTATAATAAATCCATTAAATCACCAATGCACACAAAGTTAAAGGCTACCCGTTCACGGAAAAACCAGTAAATTCGAAATTAAGCTGAAAAAAATAATAAATTATTTTTTTTCTGTAGCGTGTATTTCATAAATAAAACTCAACGTTGTTAACGCGATATTGATTTTTTTGTTACACGCTAAAATCAATAACAAAAAAAAAGGGAAAAAACGATAAATCGAACACTAAGTATATTATATTTCTTTTAAAAAAATATTGTACCAGGTTTTTTTTTCACAGTTGCAAACATGCCCTAGATACCACTTAAGAGCATTTATAGTAGTCCCTGGGCCAGTAATGAAATAATAATAACACTTTTCAAACCTTTGAGAAAGGTTCCTTTTGATAAGTCTACTACGAATATTCATACCGCCATATACCTATTATAAACCCAGTCTGTCAATGTTAAATGTTTCAGGTGTCGGAATGGGCAAACGCTCACTTTTTTGACGGACAAGTTTACCGCAATGTTTTACATGCAATTTTTAAACATTGTGCCAAAAATCGTAAGGGTTACAGTTACAAAAGCTGCCCAGTCCGATACCTACAACATGTCAATGGGCCTTAGGTTTCGTGACGGTAAGATTTACGATTTTTGGCACAATGTTTGAAATTACATGTTTACCTTTGTGGTAAACTTGGCCGCCAAAAAGTGTGGCGTTTGCCCATTCCGACACCCGAAACCTTTGACATTGACAGGCTGGTTTAAAGCGCCGCTTTAACGGAGCGACAGTACGAATATTCGTGGTAGACTTGTTAAAAAGAATTCTCCGCAAAAGGTTTTAAAAGTGTTATTATTATGAAGTTAATTTTATTACTGGCCCAGGAAGTATAGGTAATAAATAAGTGAAGTAAGATTAGAAAATAGACCAGCTGTAGAACATTTTGTCAGTCATGTGAAAATGGCCAAAAGTGAATTTATCGATTTTTGCAAATTTGCTTCTTAATTATTGGTTTAAAATAAAATTATATTTTCTGGTTATTCTAAATATATTGTATATTTTAAATTTTTCTTTAAAGAACCGTTGGAATTTCTTTAATATCACTTAAATGTTAACCGAGACAACAAGAGGAGACGGGAGGATGGTTTCTCTTGTCTCATCTAGCAGTACTACTAAGTACAATAATTGTTCAGTTTTTCTGTAATACAGAGTGTCCAATTACTTTAGCGAGACACTTAAAAGGAAAATTCTTTAATCAAAAATAGGAAAAAAATCTTATTATGAACATATTTCCCAAACGTCTTAGTTTTTGAAGTACGGGGTGTTAAAATTATTTATAAAAATGTTGTTTTTTTATAATAACTTTTATACTAATTCATATATATTTAAAAATTTGAGAGACGTCTGTCATGCATTAAAAGACAGTTTTCGGAATAAAAAAAATCACCAGTGTCGTCCATAAGGGGTTTAAGGTAATTATTTTTCAAAAAAAAACAAAAAAACACCAGTTATTATACAAGGAAAAAGCTTTAGACTTTAGCTCGGGGTTGTGTTGTCTCCCGACGCAAAGGGAAGGGAATCAATAAACCGAGAGCTAAAATCTAAAATGTTTGCCTTTATAATACCCAATTATTTTCTGTAATGAGAAAAACGACGACTTATTATTTTTAAAAAACATAATTGAAAGTCAAAAAAGGATATAAAATTTGAAGTTTTAAATTGGTCGACTGGTATATTTGAAACACAATTAGATCTTGCATTACTATGAAAACCCTTGAGAAAATTATTTAGTATCTGTCAATGTAATTTTGTAATTTAACGAATTGAAATATAAAGTTGAAACTAAAGCGATCTTTTAGTTTTGGAATATTATAAAATTAAAAAATATCTTACTGTATAATAAAATATTCTAAAATTAAATATAATTTACGTGTATGTACATCCGGGAAAAAGTACTTATTTTTTCCCACGAAAAAAAGTAATTATCTAAAAATTTACATTTTAGTACCTGTTAATAGGAATACATATACATTGTCAAATTTTGTTCCCGTTACGAAAAAAAGTGATTGTTTTTTTTATTTCCATTAACTTTGGAAAAACATTTTCTGAATTTGTTTCTATTTGATTTACCGTTTTCGCGTAAATACACCGGCAATCGTACATTAAATTAAAAAAAATAAGAGATCAAATCTGTTTTAAACCAAATGGGAATTTTAAAAATATAAATATTGTTTTCTTGTATGCCAAAAATGTCTTCTGATGCAATGCAGGCGTCCCACAAATTATTTAAGGATTTTTGAATCGGTATTAAAGTTATAATAAAAAAAAAAATCAATACTTTTTTAAAAATTTTAACACTTTGTAGTTTAAAAACTAAGATGTTTAGAACACAATATGTATTAAAAGGTTTTTTTTTCATTCTAGAATAGAAATCTTCTAATTTTTTCGGTGAAGTTACTGGACACCCTATATAATAACTAAAACTTCTTTCGTAAAATAACAGTTTCACAAAAATCACTGATTTATACAGTTACTGATTAAAGTCCAATTTTAATGTATAGTAATAGTTGGATGTACGCCAAACATTACTTAAAAAGAATTTTAATTAAAATATTTGCACCTTCGACCTAAATTTTTTAAATAAATACATATAATTGAATATGTCAAAAAGTAAATTCGAGCGTTTATATTAAAATTAATATTTTTAATTTTTTCTTGAAAGATAGTTGAGTTTTAACCACAACGTTGATATATACAGCATGTCAGCGCCCATATGAAAAACTTTCTAATTTTACGAAAAAGATGATTCTTTAAAAAAGTTTTGCAAGGTTTAAAACCTAAAGGATTTTTTTAAAATATGTTCTCTGCGATAACGAGCATAAATTTTGCTGTTTTAACACTTCTTAAGCTCTCTTTACATATTACATTGCGAAACAAGTATTTACTAATGTACAAACTTAAATTTTTACCGTTAACGCAAAAAAATTAAAAAATATTTTCAAAATAAATAAGTTTACATATTTAAATGGTATTTTTAATCCTAAACATATTTTCTTTACACAAATTTTTGATATTATTAAAATACAGGTACTCTCCTCTTGAGTTAAATTCGTATCTTTTGACATACCTTGAATATCACTGCAAAAAATGCATATCTGATAATTGCAGGAGTTTTAAACTATGCAGAACTTTTTATGTGAAATCACTTTTTTGTAGTATTAATAATAAAAAAGTTTTCCATATTGTGCGAACTTATAATCTACTCCGGTTCTATAGGATCAAAGCTGTTCACGTTGCTTTTTTAAATTTTAAATTAAAATTTTCAGTCAAATAGTTGATGTTTTTATGGAATTTTAAAATATTTTTATAAATTTTCTAAACAAAAAGCTGTGGTAGTTTACTTTAAAAAATCACAAACAAAGTTTTTGTGAATCCTGCATACAAAAACATTTTTTTCTTGTCAACTATATTTTTACAGGCAAAAATGTTTGTTATCTTAATTATTTATTTTCTTCTAAACCCTATTCTTCGACAGTCTGTAGATCATATGTATATAATAAGTAATAGTTTCATAGCTTCTCTATTCAGTCCAACCTAAAATTTAATGTTTCAATAACTCAAAGTTTTATAAAATATCTTTAATGTGTCTACGAAAGTGTGCATTACATGGGAACCTTTTTTAATATTAATTTTACGGAAAGAAGTTTTTTTTATAATAAGTTTTGCATAGTTTAAAACCTAAAAGTCAACCATTAGATATAAAATTGTATCAGTTATTTAGAAGGTTTGACCAAAAATGTATTTTTGCTTAAGTACCAGTATTTTCAATATTACATTTTTTTATAAAAAGATGTTTATAATTAAAAATATCTTTTAAAAATGCATATTTATTAAGTTTTTTTTCTTAATTCTTGTTACAGCGATAAAAGAAAAATTTAAGTTTCTACATTAGTGCCTTGTACATTGTTCTTGTTTTGCTACGGTTAAATTAAAAAAATATTTAAAATGGATCAATGAAATTTATACTTATTAAATATATTCTAGTAATGTACAAGCGTAAATTTTACCAATATCGTGAAAAAAAAACTTTACTTTAGGTCACCTTAATTCCTTAATATCTATAAATAAAAAAGCAATATTAAAATTTCGTTGTTTAAACTTGCAAATCACTTGGTAAGAAAATAATATTTTATTTACAAATCCATGTATTTATTTGGCTTAATCCCAAGTATGTTTTAAAACTCGACAACCCTAAAAGTTCAATCTCTAAACACAAAGCGGTATTTGTCATCTTTTCAAGGCGGAATACGCTTGTTTTAGAAAGATGCACAACTTTAGATTACCCAGTCCTTTTAAGGTTTTAAAAGAAAAACTAAAAGAAAAGTTAATGCCAAGTTGGATTGACATTAAAATTTTCTCATTTTAGTTAAGTTTTAATCTATTGGTCTCATAAATAAAAAAATATATATTTTAAAACAAAGTGTATTTACGTATATACTTAAAAATATATATTGCACATCTAGTTTGAAACAGTAGCAACTTAAAAAAATTTTCTAAGGTATGACGTAAAAATGGTTTTAGTGACTCTATTCTGGGTGTTTAAATCAACTTCTAGGGACGCGTTAAATTTTTGAGAGACGATTAATCGCCCAAATAGGATTTATTGCATTTATTTTTTGTCTTTTGTACATTTTGTACATAATCACAATTATTCAAATGTCAATGTCAATGTTTAAAAACTTTGATATTTTATTTTTTATTTATTAATTGTTTTTTTTTATTTAATAATTGTATTTACTTTTTTAATATTTAATAATTGTTATGATAACATCATGGGCAAAAGAAAAAATTAAATGCAATAAATTTTATTTAGGCAATTTATTGGCTTTCGAAATTTTAACGCGTCTTATGCACTGATCTCGATGGATTGCCAATGTTATTACCTGCGCAAAACAAAAGTTATATTTCATAGGCGAAAAACGGGTTTGTGCGCAAGCAAATCAAGTGCGAATGCACCTGGCGCCAAACAGGCTATCCGCATTATTGGAAAGAATTTACGACGCCTTCTCTCGGAGGACACAGAGTGCCGGTGTTGTATTCTCCCAGTGCGCATGTTCGTCCACCCTCGATTTGTTTACTGCGCGAGGTCGTAAAAATCCGAAAAATGCGTCTTGCCACTGCGGATCTAAATGTAGGTTATCTATGGTCTTATGACCGTACTGACACTTTTCCGGACATGGTTCCCTATACTTAAATGTTTTCTACTGTTGCACTAATAACCCCTAGAATTTAATTCCATTACTTTTGAAACACAAAGTTTAGGCAATAATATTTTACGAAATTTTAAATGGGTAAAAAACGTACTTTACTAATTAAAAATTCACATTACTGCATATAGTGTCGCAAGAATCACTATTTCGTTAGTTCTGAAAAGAAAAAGAAAATGGGTTTTTAGTTGATATTGTTTTGATCTAGGTGTGAAATATAGTGGAACTGTTTTGTATATCAGAAAACCAAATTGGTTTACTTTAAGTGTAAATAATAATTGACTTATAAAAGGGGTTACACGAATACACGTCAATAATGATAATATTGGTGTAAGATTTTAAAAACGTTAAAGTAAAACAGTTTTAAGATAATTATTTTATTTACCTAAAAGCTTCTTTTAATTCTTCCTCTCCATCGGAATCCTTCATTTTTTTGACATCATTTGAAGAAATTCATTAAATTCTATAGTGCCATTTCCATCTTGATCAACTTCATTTACCATATCTCTAAGTTCGGTTTCTATAACATTAAATAAATTTGTTTCAGGTAAATTGATAACTTAACCTTAGACTTGCTATTTCTTTTTTAATAATAATATCTTTATTCAATATTACTTGGCCACTGTTTGTTAGAATGCACAAGAAAAGTATATATCTTAATCTAAGGGAGGTACGGGTAATTGTCTGTCAGTTATTAAGGCCTATTTAATAAAAATCCGTTTTAAAATAATTGGTGTCTCCTAAGGCCACATTTACATGAAGACAATACTCACAGATGGTGATTTAGGCTTGTAGTCGCGCTTTAGCTTGCTTGCTGTCACTAGTGAGACACTATTTATGGTGAGGGGTGGTAATGCAAAAAAAAAATTAAAAATAGGTTAACCTAATCGTAAGTATATTTTGTAATATTACTTCTACATTTATAAATCTCCAGTACAGTTTTTTATTGAATAATATTTGTTTTTTAGACATTTCATGTTTAAGAAATTTATCATCGTCCAAATATGATTTATTTAGTTTTTATTACACACGTGGTTGGCGGTTATTAAGGCCAACCAAATTTGATAATAAGCTATATAATCACCCACATTTTTATATACCTAAGCATTTTTGTTTTACAATGTATTTTATGTTAATTTTTTACAACGTTAGGAAATTAAATAGCCAAGTAATTCAAACTATGTGCCAATTAAATTATTGATACTGTAAGTAACTATAACCACATTATCGTCCCAATGTACATTGTGGTTAAAAACTGGCAACACGCTGAACCCATATAATAATAAAGCTACCAAAAGTTAAAGGTTCAGAAATATTAGAAGTTTAAAAAAACTTTGTCGAAAATCCTTATTTCATAAAGAAAAAACTATTAATTTCTTAACAGAATTGTAACGTTTGCTGAAGTAGGATTTTACCACGGATTGTACGACGCTTGGTCTAAAAATTTTGGAAGAATATTATGAACCATAGCTTTAAGTAACAGACTTCCATTGCTGGTAAATCCTGTTTTAAGCCATTACCGAAAATTCTTTCCAAAATATCAAGAATAAAAGCTAGGATTTTGAACCTGGCCAGAAAAAAAAGCTTATACCATAAATATACCGTTAATGGTCACTTGATGGTCACTTCACAAGCAAAACTCTAATAAACTAAGGTTAATAAATCATTAGAACGATAAATTTGTCGTTATTTTTAAATAATTTAAGTGTAAACAAGGCATTACTATTATTGTTGATGAAATGTAAGAAATGTACCAGGTCTGTTTAAATTTTTGAAGAATATTTTAATCCTAGCCCTCACTACTTACCCTACTATAGTATAGTAAGGCCTATTGACAAGGTTTTCATGAATGTTTTTTTTGTATAACAAATCCTAAATTTTTATGTCAAATTTTATAATATCTAGTCAAAGATTTAATATAAAATTAAACTTGTTGAATTTAATTAACAGTTTTTATTTTATTACATATCTCCCTTAGATAGGCCTAATTACCGCACGTACCTTACTCCTTGTTCTCACTAATCTATAATGTACGCTATACTATTGAAAAATATTATACTGCGTTGCCCATTTGAGCTAAAATAGGCTAATTTAATAAACACAAAATTGAACTATTTAAAAATTTTAAATAGTAAAGGATGTCCAGTTTTAAGGATTTTCAAATACTAACTATTAATTGTTTCTTAATATTTTTATATCTTTCCTGTGTTTTTAGGGCCTCTCGTAACTAAGAAATTAAATTCCATAGAGAGTTGCAGATAGTGGCAGCTAATTAATAAAAAATTATATGCTTACTTTTCACAAGTAAAATAAGCCCAAAAACAGAAATATGGTTTTCGATGTGATGTATTTTTGAAAATTCATGTCAAATCTTAAACTTCGTTTGCTTTTAAGCTTGCAAGACATATTTTTAAACAATATAATTTTATAAATTAAAATCATACCTGGAAAATATATATTTTTTGAATATAAAATTTTACATTATTAGCAATAATAAAATAGAAACTTTTATACTAATTCTAGTTAACCTTTGCACTTAAAAAGAATAATCAAATGGCAAGGCACCAGATTTGTATGCTTACATTTTCTAAGATATTAAAGGAACACATATCAAATGGGTGTTTCATTTTAAAAACGAACAGGTTTGTGTTATAATTTTAAAAATAGTCAATGGAAAAAATATAGGTGCGCCACTGAATTGTACGTAAAAATCCCTAAAACTTTGCCACTAACATCTTATTTCTATCTCTAATAACAAGAAAGTTAAAAGTGCCTGCCCAAATTGACAAAATGTGATAAACAGTCTGTATATCCAAAACGAATTAAATTAGCTATGACTTAGTTCGACTCCTAAGTTTAATTCGTAAATTAAAACAGAAAATGTGCCAACAGATTTATTTTATCTCTTTTTGTTCTAGAAATTAATTATTTAATTAAGAACCAATTTTATTTTTTTCTGTTTTTTTTAATCTTATTTTGCAAAAACAAAGCACCATTTATTATGCACAAAGAAGTATGAACAATAATTTGTTCACTTTTCATCGAAGACCATCGCAGATCATTAAAGAACCTTGTAACCTTACCTTAAAGCTACATATTTCTATATTAGCAAGGTAAAAAAGAAAACAAATTGTCTTGTTATTATCCGGGTATTTATAAATAAAAATTCCGACTTTTAAGCTAAAGCTAAGGCATTTTTATGTGTTCCACTGTGCGTTGTGAAACATTGAACGTATTTTATTCGGACACCATGTATATCTTTACGCTTATACAATAAAAAGTTTTAAAGTGGTTTTAATTAGGCATTATAAAATGCATAAAGCATTTACTAACAGCTCTTGATTTATTTTAACAGATTTTTACAAAAACCCCTTTAAGTTGTGGGTACATTTTTTTTATTTAATGAGGTTCCTACTTTATAATCTTTTTTTTAAGTCTTAACTGTTTAAAATAATCTTTAAAGGTATCTTTTAAAAGCCTTTAATATGGAAAAGCCTTTAACAATTTCATAATAGTTTTGCTTTTATTCCGTATCGCGTAGAATATACGAATTTATGAATATATTAAGGCATTTTGAGGATAACGATACAACGAAGAAGATTAAAAGGGATTTTTGAAATATCTATTATATTAAATTACATTTACTATACGCTGTCGGCCTTTTAAAAATTAATGGGTTTTCCGGAAAAATCAGTGTATTAAGTTTAAAATATGGAATAATAAAATTAAACAAACCAACTTTATACAGCGTGTCTACTTATGTAAGTTCGCACCATCTGGAAACCTTTTTTATTATTAATTTAAGGAAAAAATATTTTATAAAAAGTTATGCATAACCTAAAACTTAAAATGCAGTCATTAGATATAATTTTTTGCAGTCATATACGAGTTATGTCGAAAAATATAAATTTTGCTTTAGAAGAAAGGACCATGATTTTTCATATTATTATTTTTTTTTATAAAAAGAGATAATTTTTCATATTATTATTTTTTTTGTTATACAAAAAGAGATCTTGATAATTTAAAATAACATTAAAATATGCAAACGTGTTTAATTGTTTTTTATATGTAAAAAAAGCTTAAGTACTGTCAAAACAGCGAAAAGTCCTAGAAACGCTGTTATCGCAGTAAAAATGTTTAAAAAAAGGTTTGTTTTTAAATAAACCAATTTACATATTTGAAAAGTATTTTTAATCACAAATATATTTTCTTAATAAAATGTTTCGATAATATGAAAAATATAGGTACTTTCCTCTAAAGCAAAATTTATTTTTGACAAACCTCGTATACCACTGCAATAAATTAATATTTGATAATTGCATTTAACTTTAAACACTAGGATTTAGACCATGCAGAACTTATATGGGGAATAATTTTTTTGTAAAATTATTATTTATCAAGTTTTTCATATTATTATGTCTCGAACTTCAGTAGACCCGCTGTATATAATATGAAAGTTAAATAAATTAAAATGCAATATACTGCTTTCATAAATCTTCCACAAATTCGATTAAAACTCAGATAACTATTAAAAAAGACGACGAAATACGTCAAGATTATTGTTAAAGTGTACAGGATTGGCCAAATTCGACTTCATGTTTGGACCTGTTTTACTTAAAAACTTTTTTGCGAGGTTTAAATTTTAAGCCAAACTTACTGGCAAAACCGTCAATTTTTTTATCTTGCGTCGTTTACTCGCTCCAGCGCTTTTTCTTCATTTCTTGCGTTTTTAATAATCCTTCTAAATGTTTTTATTTTTCAAGATTTTTTTATTTCTTAAAAAAAAATTTTCAGCAACTTTTTATGCAGATACGAGATGACTATGTTTTTTTCTAAGGTATGTAAAAGCATTGTTGGAATAAATAAATTTAAAATTGTTACTATTTTGAACACTTAACATTTTTGGAATAGACATCCATATACAAACTAACTCTTATTTTTGAAGCTTAATAGGACAAGCTAAAAAAATTGGAGTTTCCATTGAAAAAAAATGACTTTGAAGGTTTTTGTCGTTATATTTTTTAACGATTATTTTTGATCACACTGTATTTAATAATGGTTAAAATATTAATACAATCGACTAAAAAGTTCTTTCTCTACGAGGAACTTAACCCCAACTCATATTAAAGACTTTTGTTAAGAAAAAATGATGGTTATGTAATGGCTTGCAAACGTTAGATATAGAACACTATGTATATAAATTATGTTTAGAATTTTACACAGAATCTCAAAAATTTATAATATACATATAGCGTGTTCCATTAAAATAGAAAAGTTGACGTTAACTTCCAGTATAACCAAAAGTGGCAGAACTGTCAAAATATTTTAGTTGTATGCCTCCCACTGATTTTAAAATGTTACCAAATTTTTAAAAATTTCCACTACTACTTTTTAAGAAATCGATCGCAGCAGTTTACGGTTGAACACCCTGTATGTATAATTTTGGAAAATTATTGCTAATAAAAGACAATGACTAATAACAAAAAAAAACTTGTAAACTATTTTTGCTACAGAATTACAGGCTAAATATTTTGTTTCTTGTAAAAACTAAACCAATAAACAAGGCAAGATGTTTGATACGGGTCTTAGTACTCTACTATTAGTTGTGGTCCAATGTGTATTTAAATTGATTTCTGATATAAAAATATAAGCAATTATCGTGTTTTTCATTATTAGTAATTATATTTTCTAAACATTTAGCTTTTCTTTATTTGAAATATTTGAATGTCTTTTTAAGAAAAAATATTAAAAGTCAATTTTTTCAATAACTAATTATTGTTTGTTCTTAACAACTATTTCCCAAGATTATACGTGTAGGTTAAGAATTATCATGTATATGTAGACTATTATTTAATTTTTAAGAATTGACTTGTCGCATTGACATAAAATAATAAAAAGAAATGTGATTTGTACACAATAAAAAAAACAAAGGTTAAAACAAATCCTTGAAGAAAACCAGAGTCTATTAATTAAGATTTAATTTATCCGTTATTTATTACTGTATTCTGGCATGGTAAGTTTAATAAATTTAAATCATTTACTACATTTATTTTTAAATCAAACAGTAATTTATCTTGACTGACACCCTCATAAAATTGTTTAACAAAAATTTAATGATAACAATTTTATTATGTTAACTGGTCAATTTTTTTACGGTTTTCTAAAATGTTTATTATGTGCAGCTGGTTTATAGTGTATAAATAGTTATGTATTACTAGCTGTTGGCACTAGTTTAAAGATTTACATTTTTTATTACTTGTAGTTACTTTACCTGTAGGACGTTGGCCTAACGATCTCATGACCACACCCAATTCAGCCATTGTGATCGTACCGTCCTCATCTTTATCAAACAGCATAAAGGCCTCCTTAAATTCAGCTACTTGGTCTTCTGATAAGCCATATTCAGTCTGAAATTAAAATAAAACTTAAATAAAAAAATGGTTTTGGAAAAAATTCGGAAAGTTTCTTTTGGAGCTGCCTATGTTAAAAGGGAGTTTTATTTTTGAATGGATATAACCAAGCAAAGCCAGAAAATCGTAACAAACCAGTATACTTAGGGAAGGTGCGGGAAGTCCCACCCAGCGGGTAACACCGTCCTAATTTCTTAACCCAACCTCTTACCGGTGCGATATCTATTACAAACATTATAGCTAAAATGCTAACTTAGATGATTTACGCTCCGCGAATGGATGCAGACTGTTGTATTTTTAAGTTGCAATATACATAAGTAGATATTATTTGGCATCATTAATATATAAAGTTATAATGCGTCAAAGACAGAAATTGTACATTTTTCCCCAACTATTAAGAATTACAGTATTTACATTCACCTGAATGGAAAGTCACTTAAAGAAAAAGACTCATCCTTATCCTTGGGGTTGCACATGGACTCACAGTTAAAGTGGATTAAACATACAGATAACTTATGCACAAGATTATCTACCAAGTGTTACGTTCTGCGAAATCTTCGCAATTTTGTCAACATCGAAATTTTAAAAATTTACTATTACGCACAGGTTTACTCTGCTATAAACTACTGTATTATTTGTTGGGGAAATTCAGCAGGCGTCAAAGATCTTTTTTAGTTCAGAAACGCATTATAAGAACTATTCTTTATAAATCTCAGAGAGACTCGTGTAGAGAACTTTTAGGCAACTACAGATTTTGACAATACCGTCTATGTATATTTTGTCTTGTGTTTTACATATTAAAGAAAATCCACACTTAACTGTTAGGTTTTCGGACAGAAACTTAGCTTACAACCTAAGAAATACATCCGACGTCTTAATAACACAACATAATCTCTCTATTACGGCCAACAGTTGCGTAATTATGCCATCCAAACTGTATAACCACCTGCCCCAAGATATTAAAACCATACAGAGCATTTCAGTCTTCAAATCTAAAGTTAAACAAATTTTACTTAAACATAGTTTTTATTCTGTAGCGGAATTTTTAAATTGTAAAAATTTGTAGGTAGTTTGAAAGATTTACATTTGTGTATTTATTGGTGTTTAAATATGTACTTTTTAAATGGATTGACGTTTTCTATACATACATGTATGTTTAAAGAAATAAAGGATTTTGAATTTGAATAAAAACTAGCTATGATTCCCGTCTTCGCTCGGGAGTTGATATGAGATTACGTGGTAGTTAAAATAAAAAAATAAAGTATGACTTAAAAGTACAAAAAATTATTGAAAACATTTTCTCATTTTATTGTCCGGGGTATATATATATATATATATATATATATATATATATATATATATATATATATATATATATATATATATATATATATTGTTAATTGTAAAACTAAAGGTTAATTTATTTGGAAACTGCAATCTTTTAAATTAATAATTAATAACTAAAATTATGTCGCTTTAACTTCAAAATAAAAGTTAGCTACTACTGCTGTAAAAATACACAAAATGTAATAACTTTATTATAGTAAGAAATGTAATTTAAGACCTCATTGAAATTGGAATTTTAAATTTCGCGTCATTACTACACATGCTGCAATTGTTCGCAGTGCCTTTCGAAACGCAACCCAAATAATCGTTGTTCTGAATGAAGTTCAAATACTCGACAACAGATGGTGCCACTACACTTAATTTCCAAGTTGAAGGGTTGAAAATGCTTTTACATTTTTAAAAATACGCCCTTTTGGGTAAAACAAGCACTTTGTTGTTTGAGGGGGATAAAGGGCTATCACACTATATAATTCTCTTTATAGTATCGCGATTTCTTTTGTGTTCTGAATGAAGTTTAAATATTCGACAACAGATTGCGTCACTACACTAAATTTCCAAGTTGAAGAGTTGGAAAAGCTTTTATATCTTTAAAAATACGCCCTTCAGGATAAAAGGTTCGAGAGGGGATAAAGGGCTATTATACTATATAAGTACCTTTATCGTATCGAGACTCCTTTTAAGTTTTATCGGCACGCACATTATCAACTTAGTTTTATTATGTATATTGATAATGATGTAGGTGATTAATGGTATTTTATTAGGCATTATTAAAGTAATATGTTTTGTAGGATTTTAAAAGAAAATTGTGTGGTGCTTTCGGACCTTCCCTAGAAGATATTTAAAACAGATGAAAGAATTTGGCAAGATAGGTTTAAATTAACGCAATGAAAAAGACGAAAAAGGGGCATTATTTAAATAGGAGGTTATTAAGTTTAAAACAAAATGTTTCCCCGGTGGCGTAGTGAGCAGAGCCTTTGATCTCGAAGCCCGAAGTAGCCAGTTCGATTCATTACCGGGGAGAAAATTTTAGATAGTAGTGCGCATTTAAAATAACGTCCATAGTGGCACCACCGCGTTGTCTAAAAGTTGCTAAGAAATGCAAATACTGCATATCTCATTGCTTGGACAATGTTGACGGAATAACCCGACACTCATGCTATTTTGGTACTTAGGAATAAGCCTTCGTGGCTGTTACAAATATAATTTAAAAAAACAGAGTTGCTAATAGAGGCTCTGAGACAAAACGACAGATTTTAATAGGCATACACACGGTGAGGCATTTCTTCTTACCTACCTTCAGATGAAGGTAAGTCTTCGAGTAAGACCAATGCTATGAATTTGCCTTGGAACGCACCGTCCAGTTCAATATACACACGTCCCCACTCGCCTCCTTTCAGTTCAGGTAGGCTCAAAGGTCTAACTAACCGTATGAATGCCGATTTAAATTTAATAACGTCATTTTGTAGGGGAAAATGTAAAATTTATTTTAATATTTTTTTAAAGTAAACTTAGAAAAAAAGCTGATTCTCAAAATTTCATATCTTTTGGGTTGAAAAAATAGGATGAGAAGTGACACGTCCAAACTTTTCAATGAGTCATATTAAAGAACAGTTAATTTCAAAAACATGTTCTTTTATTTAAATAAATTGTAAAGGTAATTAATTTAAAAATTTATCCACAATTTAAAACCTTACTCTTTAATGGTAGTAATATTCTAAATCAAGTGTGGTGCAGCTTAATGTTTTGGTTATACCAAAGACAATTTGAAACTATAATTATCTGGTATTGTTGTTATACACTTTTGTGCTATTTTTGGCACAAATTGCAAAACAGTTTAAAACATGTTTAAAATACTGACATATGAAAAAAGTTGACATATTTGTTTGCCGAGTTAGTGGCACTTGTTTACACCATAGCCACCATCGCAATATTAGAAGTGTGCCAACTTAACCATTATCAATAATTAATAAAAAAGAGTAAATAAATACCAAGGCCAATACTATTTGCTCGAAATTATGATTTCAAAATAAAATATTATACACACTAGTACACACACAGTACGGAGGGAAGTTTTATTTCTCTCTCGAGTTACCAGTAAAAAATGGCACGAACATGCGTTTAAAAATGTATAAACAAAATTCTGTGGCAATAAGTGATATGCGCAGTGGATGCATCTAGTTAACCTGTTTTGACGGATGCGCTCGACGAATCGTTTTTTTAAAGTAACCTACACTGCATGCGTATTATTAACTTGTTTAACAAAGCTAGGTGACGCACTTTTCAGTAGAATTAAAATAATAAAAAATACTTGGTTTGTCTTTTCTCTTTTAGGTGCTCATTTAGGCCACATTAAAAAAAAGAAACTACTTTTTTATTTGCATTTCAGTTCTAAATATAATATAAAATTTATTTGAGTTGTGACTATCTGTATTACTTATATTATCATTATTTTTCTATACTGTATTACTAAAAAGTACTGCAACTCTTTAAAACCGCTAAAGCTACATTTATTTACCTTTGGTATCCGAAAGGTATCGGACATGAAAATGCAATGCAATATGCAATAAGATGCTCAAGCAACTTTATTTAGTTTGCAAATTTTTAAAATTTTGTTTTTACTAGCTGCTGAGATATGACAACACCACATTTTAAGTTAAAATTTAGATGCTATCAAGGATCTCCACTATCTATTACATTTCGGCATTTGGGGTTTTCTGGGAAAATAAAATTGAACAGTGATACTGTCATTGTTGCCAGATTTTTCAGTTTTGCGCTACATTTAATATTGTTGGCATTTTAAATAAAGATCCCTATTTATTTTAATTGCAATGAAGGCGTGCCAACTTTAGTGAGATTTTAAGTTTTTAAAATGTAATATTTACCAGTTACCAAAATATGACAACACCGCAAATTTATTAAAATTTAGCAATAATGCAGATATCACTAATCAATAAGCCATGCCGAAAAAGCCTAAATACCACATTTTGTAAACATAGGTTTACTGGTTTTAAAGATATGTGGACGCTAAATTACTTTTTGCCGAAAGTGTAGTTTATCATATCTCGACAACTAATAGGGATAGAATTTTAAAATTTAGATACTTAATTAATTTGATCCACCTAATGTAATTCAATAAAAACAAATGGGGCATTCCATTTAAAAAACTGGAATAAAACCGGTAGCAAAACCCTGGAAAATATGGCAACAGTGCTGATATAACTATTAAATTCGCATGTCCAAAACACATTAGATACAAAATTCGGTAAATGTAGTTTTAGCAGTTTAAAATGTATATTTAAAAGTTGCTATACTTTTTACCAACCCAGTATGTATTATATTTAAAATGCCTTATAATTAGGATGCATTAACTCTAGCATATCATTTAAAATATGGTAAAGTATTCGTACCTAACTCTTAATCCTTTCGTTTTTCGTATACGTGCATATGCATAGTTTGAGTATATAAAAAGCTTACTTTGTAGTATTAAAGGACCGTCAGCCCAGAGATTCCAGTAGTTGCTTTTTACATGAAGAACGGCACTTTACATACATTTTTTCTAATTGAAAATTAACTTTGTTTTTCTTAAAAATAAATCTAGGAATCTGTACCCACGTTCCATTTTTAATGATGTAATTTTTCTTTTTATTTTTTACCTATTTAAACAAAGTGTTTAAAAATTTTACCGACCAACTTCAGTGAATGATTTTCCATTAAAAAGAAACTTCAAAATGAAATTTGGTTTTATGATGGTACCCCACTTACAACCAGCGTTGAATTCAGAGGATGGTCCTGATAGGGGGAAGGGATTTTCCCCTAAAGTAAAAAACTCATCCCAGAAGACTTTGGTATAAATTTATCAAAAAAGTAAGCATATGCGTAATATTAATTTCTTTTACACAATCTTCAAGAAATGCGTAAAGTAACTGGTCGTTTTTTACCTATGCCTTTTTTAGTTCCTTAACTTTTTGGAAGTGGGAATTACAATTTTATTACTTAAGGACCCCCGGAGACATTGAACTCCCCTATCAAAAATGTTTCAATTCAGCACTGCTCTCAATGCGAGACAAGTTCAGGACTATTTATCTGAAAAATCGCGGTCGACAAGAGGACAAATGGACCAAAAATTTACAATTTTTAAACGCTCTTTGGGAAAACTGGTCGCATGGTCTAAAACTAATAAATAAAATTTTACTTTGATTGCTAACAGACAGAGTGATTAATACCTAAAAATATAAATAATAACCAATAATAAGGGTCCTTTATTTTTAAAATCATGACAAAATTGTATAAGTATGTTGTAGAGAATTAAATTTTATGTCAAAAGTTAAACTTAAAGAATTAAAGTAAAATACTTATTATTGTTAATTTTTTACATTACGCATGTAAACACTTTTTAAAATACTTGGCTTAAGGCAGCAAATTTTTCACATTTATTTAAAATTATTATTTTTATTATTTTAAATTTTGCTTCTTTCTGCCCATTATTTAAGTTGAAATGCGTAATGTAAAAATTGGTAATAACATCTTTTTTTTAATTTCTTTAATGCCTTAACTTTAAATTTTGATATACAATTCAAATCTCTACAATATTTACTTATACAATTTTGTTCTATTTTAAAAAATAAAAGTGGGTAACTTTTTTATGTTTTCAAAGTAAGACTTGCTGTGTATAATACCAATCAAAGTAAAATTTTGTATTTTTAGTTTTGGACCATGCTAACTAACTAACCAGAACAGTTTTCCTAAGCTTTTGTTTTAAAATTTAAAAGTTTTTGGTCCATTTGTCCTCTTGTAACACCTATTCTCGGACACACTATATAAGAGAAACAATACTAAGGCCTCCAAGACCTTCACTGCCCTGCTTAGTTAAAAACGTCCTCTTAACTACAAAATTTTTAATTTTTACTTTTTAACTTACATTGGCATAGGTACTACATACATACATATAATAATATGTGGCTAAGTTAAAAAGTCCAAAAATAGTTAGGCTAATTTTTATATTATATACATAAAAAATACAAAATCATAATAAAAGCAGTGGATTCCTTATCTTTTTTTTATAAAAACTCAATTATCTTAGTTTTACCAATTTGTTAGTTAGGACGTTTAAACTTAGAAGAGCAGTTCAGATCTAATACCCTGTGACATCTTTTGAGATTTATAAAAATCGGTATAAAAAAGCCGTTATTTTGGATGGATTGTACAAAAATAAATAATAACTAAACTAAAAAAACTTAAACTAAAAAATAACCTATATTTATTAGTTATTATCCAAATAATACAAGAAAGCCATTATAGTCAATCACTAAAGTTAGCAAAAGATTCAGGACCGGATTATCTATAAGGCAGTAGTAAGCAACTGCTTAGGGTCCCGCCCAACAAATTAAGGGTCCCGAGCAACCAAAAAAAAAATTAAAATGTTATGTGAATATTTTTGTCGCCAATGAAAATAGCAAACGCACCTAAAGACCTTTTTGTTTTTTAATGTCGAGTGGGAGTGTGTGAAAACACTTCGCGCTAGAACTATTATTTATTTTTCATAGTATGCTGCGTCCAGACTTGCAACAAAATACCGCGCCGAATAGCGCACCACATAGCCCCACATAGCGCGGACGTGGACGTGGTCGGAATTCACGTTGTTCCAAGGGCTTGGGAAATTATTCCGCGGTGATTCAGAGCTTGTCGGTTTTTGCATCAAAGAAGCGCGCAAATAGGTTGGTTTATTTGGACGGATGTTTGGCAAATTGTTTCAAGTCTGGACGCAGCTTAAGGGTTTGAATTTAACTAAACCGTACCAATATTAAAATATAATTTTGGTACCTTATATTAATTAGTTTTAACACAAAAACATGTCCTCTTAAATCCATTAAAAATTATAAATAACTAAAACAAAATTACTTACACATGACTGCTGAATTTCAAGCTCACTAGTCAATCGTTTTAATCTTGAATATTCTTTATCATACCGATGGCTATTTGTCATTTTATTAAATCACTCTTATTATGACAAAACAAATTTAATACGACGACCGGCTAAAATATAAATATCTTATCTATTTTTAACTTTGGAAAATTTGTTTCGCGAGAAAAATAACTGTTAACGAAGAGCAATAAAATGAGTTAGATATTTTACTTTATAAAGATTAGTGGAATTATTTTTTATGTTATAAAATCTCAACACCACTATTCAAAACTTTTTTAGTTTCAGTTTCGGAAAAAAGTGATAGCTTTTTTGGGTAGGGCCAAAGCCTCGTTTACCACAACTTTAATAATGTTGTTAAGGTCGGTCCGGCACCGTAGCAAGAATTTGTCTCGCTTTTGAAATATACAATAAACGCAATTAATAATTTATCTGTTTATAATTGTAAAAAGCGCCGTTGACTAGTCTAGGTGTTTTGTCATAAAAATAATTAAATTTAACTGATTTTCTATAAATGTGTTTGAAAATTATTAAAAATTTAGTTATTTACAAATATTTTTATGTAGAAAGTACCTGCTTTCCAAAAACTAAAAAATATTTGGCAAAAATCAATACTAGCCCATATTTCATTTCATCTATATTTGACCTGACTAATACATCTCTCCACTAAAGACTCAGAAATAAACTATCAATGACTTTCTTTACCTAATAGATCTATTTTAAAAGGGATGGGAGACTATTTTGGCGGTAGGCATCCGTAAATTATGTGAATTATTTTTTGCTGTGTCAGAAATACTGGGTCGCACTCGTGTTTGTTTTCGACCGCAATGCAGATGCAGGAATTATTGTTTTCAAGTAGTTCTTTTAATTGTTGTAACTTGGTTAAATGTTTGATATTATTTTTTTTCAATAACTTTTAATTTAAAATGTTTTATTTTTAGGCATGAAAAAAGTCTTTAGACTAACAGGAGAAGATAACAGACGAATAAAAAATTTCATGTTAAAAAAACCATTATTGATAAAGAGTTTTTCTTGTAAAAAAATGATGTAGGAAAAAATTGTTGTTTTTCAGAGTTCGCAAAAAAATCTTTAATTTTGAATTTTACTAAAATGTAACGTAAAAACTTTTTAAATTGGTAAAAAATAATTTTATTGTGCTATTTAAATTCTTTCCAACCCACAATTTTCCAGTTGTAAACAAACATAATTAATGCGTTTTTGTAATTAACACATTTTTAATAAATTATAAATTTTTATAAAATGTATTATCATTTGTATTAATTAGAAACTTTAGTGTTAACAAATTTTCCAAATAATATTTTGCTGGATATTAAAATTAAGGTAGTTTATTTTTAATCCTTAAATGTCACGTTTTTGAAGTTGTTGGAAACCCTGTATAGAAAAACAAAATTTTAATATACCAATATTCCTATTTTTTTATAATTCCTAAGTTACTTATAAAAATTATAACGGTAAAAATGTGGGATATAACTAACTCTTGGTTAATAAAAAATATGTATGCAATACAAAATGTATTATAAAATATTTATAAAAATAAACCCAAAATGCAATATACATTTCTGTAACTCCATAAATTTTGTATCTTTATTATTAAAAAAACCTATATTAATAAATCTTTACTTTAGACTACCCTTGGAAATAATTTTGATTTTGTAATATTGGAGACTGAAGCCAAAGTATAGAATAAATCTTAAAAAAATTGTACATACCAGATAAACATAGATAAGAGGTCTTATTAAGGGCTATATTTATTAATTTAAAAGAAAAAAATCGCGAAATTATCCCGAAAGTTCAGCTTTAAGCAGATTACTAAAATCCTGTTGTGTTTTATTTTAGTTTCTATTTATTTATTTAAAGTTGGCACAGGCGACAAAATACCGTATCATCCTGTTTTCGCGAGTTATTTTAATTTGCAGCCAATTTTTACAAAATCAAAATTTTTTAATGTTTTATTAGGTTTGTTTAAAGTTGAACACAAATACGAAAAAACGAAAATATTTTTGTATACTGTATTCTTATTTAAAATTAGATACTGTTTTTTACGAAGAATAAGCAGGCACGCATTTAGGGTCTTTAATTTTTTATTATCTTAAAAGTCAGAAAAGCGACCCACATCAAATAAACATAATTACAAGTAGTTATTGGCTCATCCAAAAGAAAAGTGACTAGTTAGTCACTTTTCTTTTGGAAAATACATAATTTTAAATAATATGTTGTTAAATTGGCGCCATCAACCCCTACTTGCTAATTACATAATTAAAAACGTTACTTTATAATTTTTGTTGTTTATAATTTACAAATCTTTAAATTTACCTTATAAAACTAACAGCATTATAAGGTATTAATTATTTTTGTGTCTACCAAAGAAAGTTGGTTTTTGAGTTGTGACACTTTTCTTCGGGATGAGCGATATACCGGGTGCCTACCAATTACTTACATTATTTGGTTTAACCGAAAGGGCTCTCAATTTTGCTATTTTAAATGGATTACCATATTTAGTTTCTGGAAAATTAATTTTACAGGCAATTCTTAGACAGTATATGTTTGAGATTATACCTATCTTAAATAGTTTTCGAGAAAATGGTGTTTAATAATGCCATGGGCAACCTCAATTTTTAATGATATTTTAAAAATAAAATGATGATAGAAAAGGGCTTATGCGATTTAATAATACAATTTTTAGTTTTACCGAAAGTGCTTCAGAAATTGACTTTCAGCAGTAAAGAACTTTAATAATTTGAATGAAAATCACTATCTTGGGCCTTAAATGTAAACCTAACACTCATTTTTTAATCTTTTTGGTAATTATATCGCATCTTTAAACCTAATAATTTTTAAGACATGAATGGTAAAATGCTAGGCTGCCCTAAAAATATCAAAGAAAATATTTTTTAAGGTTTTACTATTAATAACTTAAAACCCTAAATTCTAGGTTTACAGATAGGAAATAATTAACAAAAAGATTAAGAAATAAGTGGTAACTTTAAACTTAGGGCTTAAAATAGTTTTTATTTAACTTATTTTAACTGCCAAAAATCTATTTCTGTGGCACTTCCGGTAAAACCGGAAATTGTATTTTTACAGTACTAGGATATAAGGATTATTAAATGAATATAAAATATTACATATTAGCCCTTTGCATTGTGCAACATGTCATTTTCGAAAGCCATTTTCTTGAAAACGAAATAAAATATAAAAAAAAATAAAAACGTCAAAAAGTCAGTGTGTACTTTTTTCTCAACAATTAGATTGCGGTGCCCACTGAGACGCCCCTGGAACCTATAATAACAATCTGGTTAGGGCTAAATAAGCGCATCATTTATTTAAATAAATGTATCAAATTTTTCCAAATCGGCCTAAGCATATTAAAGATATTTAGAAGAAAACTTGTTTTTTTCTTTAATTTTAACACCCTTATCTTATCTTAGTAAGGAAGCAACTCCGGACATATTTATATTATTAGAAACTTTTTTTATAGAATAACATAAGGAATCACGCCTTAAATTTTTGCCCTATGTTTAATAAACACCCTGTATAAAATAAAAATTGCACGTAATTTACTCTTACGATATTTCTTATATTTATACAAGGTGTCCGAATTACGTTGCAATAATGCAGGGTATCTTGGTTATTATTAAAGATAGATAATTGCGGTTTTTGCAAGTAGTTGCTATTCTTTTTTGATATACGGGGTAAAATTTATTTTTCTTATTTTGGTTGTCTGTATCTTACAACAAAAGTAAAACTGATATTAGGAAATACTGTACATATAATCCAGTGTAGTAAGATTTTTTTAATGTGTATTTTTCGTGATATATGAACTAAACATCCTTTAAATTTTTTAGTCAGTTAACTATGACGAATAAAAGCTTTAAAAAATATATAATAATGAATGGTTATTTTAAAATTTCAGACCCTAAATTAATGTTTCTAATTTAAGTGGACCATAATATAGACCTAAAAACCAAAGAATAAAGTTAGCCGTCGGTTCATAAGTTGTTTACATTTTACAGCAGAATCTTAATTTTAAATATTTTACCCCCTCAGCACCCCTACTTACTTCTTTAATTTATTAAATTTGTTTACCTAATGTTTAATTGAAAAGTTTAACAATGTGTTTAAAATTAGTATGTGTCCATGATTGCTAGAAAACAGTTTGCTTTAAAACAAAATAGTAGGAAACCGTGTATAAAACCTATACCTTCAAAATTTTAAATATGAATAATAATTTTTGTAACCGTTTTATAAACGGTTTTTAATTATTTTGTCATAACCGAACCTTTTTCCAAAAATCATGAATACTAAGCCAAAATATTAAGATTTTAATTAGTTATTAAGGAAGCAAAATTAAGGCACCCAGGGATAAATAGGAGTGCTGGGCAAGTTAAAATAGTTGGAACTTCGATGTGCTGCTAAAATATAAACAAATTATAAACTGAAGAATAACTTTATTCTTTGATTATAAAGTCTATATTATGGTCCACTATAAGAAAACTAATTTTAAAATTTAGGGTCTAAAAATATAATATAACCGTTGCCAAAAAATAGCATAGTCCCTGAGCTGGTAAAGAAATTGACTTCAGGATAATAACACTTTTAAACCCTTTTTAGGGTTTTTTGGTGATGAGTCTACCACGAATATTTATACCGTCATTTTTAAAAGCGGCGCCTGTCAATGTCATATGTTTTGGGTGTCGAACTAAGCAAACGCGTCACTTTTTGTCGGACAAATTTACCACAATATTTTACATGCAATTTTTTACCATTGTGCCAAAAATCGTAAGGGATACGAAACCCGCCCAATCCGATAACCAAAACATGTCCATGGGTCTTATGGTTTTGTGACTGTAACACTTACGATTTTGGCACAATGTTTAAAACTTCCATGTAAAACATTGTGGTAAACTTGTTCGACAAAAAAGCGACGCGTTTGCCAAATCCGACACCCGAAACATTTAACAATAACAGGCTGAGTTAAAGCACCGCTTCCATATATGACGGTATGAATATTCGTGGTATACTCGTCAAAAGAAACCCCTAAAAAAATTTAAGAGTGTTATTATTATGAAATCAATTTAATTACTGGCCCAGCGACTAGCAGTAACAGCAGTATGTTTATTTGTTTCTCAATTATCGAAAACACATCTATTATTTATAGAATAAACTGCAGTAGAATAACTTTTACCTTAAGAAATAGTCCCCAATTTTCCATCGAAACAATTTTAAATGAATTCAAATAACAAGCACATTGAAACTTTGCGCATCAGACCTTATGACCCTTTGATATTCCCTTCTTTCTGTAATTGGCTGACTTTTCTTTTTCGAACTCACAGAGCCGAAACGGAGAATGTTACCTTGTTAGATGAAAAGTTTTTACTTCAATAGTTTCGTTAAATATGAAATTATTGTTCACAAGAAGAACTTAAATCTCGTATTGGATTTTTCGTGGACATAATTGTAAGTTGTTAAATAAATTGTCGATAATATTCTTAAAAATTATGGTAGGGGAGCCAAAGAGGGGATTTCGGGATTTACTACTACTTTTTAACTATCTCTGGACATATTTCTCAGTATATTCATTTTATTTAACGCATCACTGTTGCAAGTCATTTGTCAATTTATTTCAAACCGTCTAGCTCTAATAGGATTGGGCATTTGTATAAAGGACTTCAAAATTTCCAGTTCATCAAAAACCCTAATACACCAAAAATTTACATAGATTCTTGGATATTTATTGGACAAGTAGTTATTTTGCAACACTCTAAATAGTATTTTTCTACTTTTTATTTAAATAAGTATTAAAAAAATAAGATAAGAAAATATATACAAAGTCTCTAAGAGATCTGTTTAAAATGTTACAATTAATTTCTTGTACCAATGATCTAACGCAATTTACCCCAGGCAAAAGTTTGATCGTTTGCAAGATACAGGGTGTCAAAGTTTTTATGTTATTTTTAGGTATTTTTAAATAATTTATTTGTTGTTAGAATTTTTTATACAATATTTAGTATTGGAAGGTTGTTAAAAGTGGGGAATTAAAATATGCTAATGTTTTGTCGTAAAATGTAGAGGGAGAACTTTTTTGCCATGATATATTATAATTTTAGTAATAATTTTTTTCCTATCTTAATAAATGTCGCTGCCCCAAACCTTTTTGAAGACATGTGAGATTAAACATTTTATTCCATACAAAAGGTTGCCATTACATTCATTTACGCTCTTTCTAGGCAACTTGGTAGTGTCCAATAGGTCTTACAAAATTCTCTTACAAATTCTTTGGGCAACAATATAAAAATCTAATAAAAATATAATAGCAATTTATCTTAGTTAAAAGGTCGCTGGTTTTCATGGCACAGAGTGTCAAATTTTCAATATATTTTTTGTTTTACTATAACACCCTGTATCACGCAAAGATCAACTTTTTAACTAAGGCAAATTGGTTTACATTGTTGTATTTTGGCATCAGGATATTATAGTACCAATTTGTATAGACTGGCCTAAATAAGGCGTGAAGAAATGAATAGGAAATTTTTAAGTGAAATAATTTTTTTATTCTAAAATATATCAGAAAGCAATATTTATTAAGATCACTATTTTCGTGCAAAAAATATTTGAGAATAAAAATATCTACTTCAGTCATAATGTACCGAGAAAAAAATTTATAAAATAATATAAAAAAACCCTTATACCGCATTAAAAAAATATATAACAATAAGAAATAAAATATTTAAAAATACCCAAAATATAATAAAACATTTAACACCCTGTATCTCGCAAACGATTAACTTTTCAACCATGATTAATTGCGCTAGATCGTTGTCTTTTGGTCCAAGAAGTCTATGGCAGCATTTTGTACAGACCTTTTAGAGACACCCTATATACAAAATAATAAACTTAAAGCAAGGAGGACAATATTTTTTTTACCTAAAAGTTATAATTAGTCGATGACACAATGAAATCTGTTTAAGAAAAATCTGACATTTTACCCTTTTTTAATTAAATTAAAAAGAAAATCCGTTTAACAGGCAGCTGTCGTACAAAGGCTGCTTCATTAAGTTTTTCTATACAAGTAATAAATTTGGTAATTTCAAGGATAATTGAACACTAATGGCTGTTTGTGTTGGTAAATGTGGAGTGCAAAGGAAATTGCGTGGCCTTAGTTTTAGCACGGCACAAAAGCGGGTGTTATGGAGACCCATTTTATTTAGTCCCGTCCATTATACTGTGTAACATTTGACTTTTAGATAATGTAAAATTAAGTTGTATTTGTTTATTAATTTTCATTTGGTTATTTAAACACCAATATGTTTTATAAATATAATTTTTTTATTGATTATTTTTGATTTAACAAAGAAATAATCCATTTAAAAGCCTTAGTTTTTGACATTTTTATGGATTAAAAAAGATGCCAAAAACTCTGTAACATATATATATATATATATATATATATATATATATATATATATATATATATATATATATATTTTTGATCTTGTGCTTTTATTTATATTATATTGCTTTGATTACATACATAAATTAAAATTTAGGAAAAAATAAATATTGGAGCTCCCACCAAATCAAAATGCAGTTTTGAAAAAAAACAATTTTAAGAGTACCTCACAATTTTTACATCGCGTTTTATTATTTATGGTTGAAAAGGTTTTTAATAAAAATATATCATATAATAAACATATAAATTAAACATATTTTAATTAAAAAACGTTTGAAAATTTATAAATAAAAAGCGTGTAGTAAGAGTTGTGAGGTATTCTACAAATTGTGTTTTATTAAAAATAAATTTTGATTTGGAGCTCTTTAGTTATGCTTAGAGAAAACCTGTAATTTAGTTTTGACCAATAATACAAAAAAGGTAAAAAAGGATTTTTGACGTATTACAAAGTTGCCGTTTAACCTTTTTCTGTAACACTCATGGTTTTGCAAACAAATAGAAAATCCGAAAATTTTAAATATATATAAAGCTCTGTAAAAAACTTAATATTGAGAAAAAATATGACCTATATAAACCTTTTAGGCCAAATTTTTGCTTAATTATATTTATTTATTTATTTATTGTTAAAATAGTTTTTCACAGCTAGCAGGGCAAAAAAGTGGTTAAAACCCGTTATTAAACGAAAAACGAACTGATAAATCTTTGTTTGGGCATCCTCTAAAATAATCTTGTGTGAATGCAAAAAAAATTGAGTATGTTTTTTGGCTCACAAATATACAGGGTGTTTCAGTAAAAAAATACTTTTTGTCAACGGGTGGACTTGACTATACTTGTATTTTTTTTTAATTTCCAAAAAAATATTCCTTATAAATTTTTTTGCACTGTCTAAAATGTAAAAATTTATAATACAAATTTTCTCATGATATACAGAGTGGTTTAAAATTGCAAAAATATTATCCTTCCTTCGGTTTTTTGGCTTGGCTGCTACCAAGCGCCATCCACATATAATATCCTAAAAAAATGAAGAAAATTAAATATTAATTTTACTTTTTTGATGCATGCAATATAAAGTTAGGTTAAAACGTATATAAGTAGTAACCCAAAAAGTTAAGATTTATTCAACCAGAAGTTAATATTTTTATTACTTTTTTCATGCTATTTAAATAAGTAGTTAAAAAAATATTTGCAACCGATTTTTTATATCTTCCTGTATATCATTAGCATGATACACAGAAAATGCAAGAGACCTTAAAGTTGCATTTTTAACTGCTTAATAAAAAAGAATAAAAACACCATAAAAATTTAGTGGTGAACTTTTTTCAAATGTTTTGGCAGTGATGCCCACTGAGACACCACTGGACCCAATAATCTCGTTATTAAGTATAGCTTAACAATCTTCCAATTACATTAAACAAATATACCAAATTTTATTTAAATCCGTTAATGGGTTTTTAAAATATTTATAAAATACTGACTTTTTTAAGGGTATGCATTTCAAAAATGATGCAAGTATGTACCTATTATGTTTATAGAAAAAAATATTAAAAAAATATATATCCCCTTAACTTTCATACTGTAGTTAGAAAACACCCACACACACACGACATATTAAACATAAATTAAATTTAAATTTAAAAAATAAAAAGATACATTTAATATAAATATACCTAAAATATAAATATAACTAAAAAGATTAATTAAATTTATTGTATTTACAAAATTTAGCTTCTTCGGTTTTTTGTCGAGAAGTGTAGAGAAGCTTAAAAAGCCGTAAGTTAAACTCATAGTAGGCTTACTTTATACCTTTATAATTTCAACCTTACCTACGCATAGCTGTAGAAAACGAGCTACGGGGGTACGGAGTGCTTGCGACAGATCTCATATTACACGTTATATAAGGGCTGTTTTGAACTCCTTTTAGCTTTTCGATTTATATGTATGCAGCAAGATTTAAAAATTGACAATTTTATTTATTTTGAAATGTATACTTTGTTTTCAATCATGCAATCTTTAGTCCAATATTACATTTTGAAATTTCCAGAAACAGCAACAACGTATATTTTTGTTTAGAAAATACTTTATCATAAATTATAAAAAGAAAATAATGTACCTAAACTCCTTTTCTTTTAAGTTAAGCTAAAAATACATAATAATGTACTATAATAGTGTGCCATGATAAAAGAATATTAAAAATTGTTCCAATTTAAAAAAATATATATATATTTTAATTTAAAATTTTCTTGGGAGCCAGACCTGTTTCGGACGGACCGAGCAGCAACCATCTAGATCAGTGATGGCGAACCATTGGCACGCAAGCATGTTATATATTTTTTTCTTGCTTTAATATGAGTGAAAGTGAAAGGAAAATGGGTAAATTTTTTTCCTGTTGTTCAAAATTTAAGACTACCTGAAAATTTAACGGCACGCTATCTCCTGTTTATAAAGTTAAAAGTAAAGGGTGATTTTTTTTGCTTTTCAAAAATTTTTATGACATGCCAACGACATAAATTTACATTTTGTACAAAACTGGCACCTTCATACAAAAAGATTTTGCCACTACAGATCTAGATTATGAAATGAATGGCGTTTGAATGAAAAGAAGTACGGTCAAGGCTCAATAAGCCTTTGGGGCTGCAGAACACCACCTAGAGGGGCGGTGTCGGACCTAGAGCGGAAGACCTGAAACTGTGAAAAAAAAAAAAAAAAAATAAAAAAAAAAAAATATTTATTGAAAGTATCCAAATCTCCAACCCCTACTTATAAATACCAAAATAAACAAGTTTTTCAACTCCAACAGACACATGTTATTGAGGAGAAATTTATATAGGAAACTTTTTGTACTAGTTATTTCAGAAGAATGACCGAAATATTTAGACACGTTTTAAATAAAACGTATTTAAAATAAGAAACCTATTTTTATTTAGAATATTTTTCCAGGGTCTTTAGTTCAGTAAAAATGCAAGATTCTTTTTTTTGTATATATAATATAGTTAAGTTTATTAATTTTACAACCAATACCAAGTTTTATCATAATTTTTCAAACGTAATAAGAGTTTTTCAAATATTTTAAAAATATTTCTTTGACAGCCTGTATTATATCAGCATTTAAATATTTTTAACGACTCTAAAAGATGAATACATTGGTATCAGCATTTAAATATTTTTTTAACGGCTTCTAAAAGATGAATACATTGGTAATGTGATTTAACACATATAATATGGCTCATTACCCACAGTCATCACCCACGTCCATTACCCACGCTTATTACCCACATTCATTACCCACGGCAGTCATGAGGGTAATTTACATGTGCATAATTACGATTATTTGTATAGGTTTTTGACAACTTCATTTTCTTAATCTGACCCTTCAGCCAAGGTCATTACGTTGTAGTCATATATGAGTAAAGGTAATATTGAATAGGTAGTTACCTATCTAAAATTAATCACATTTTATAAAATTCGCAGTAGGCTATAATATCGCGTATGCCATGGCAAATAATCTGTCACAACTCGGAAACTTTAAATTTATGCTGTATTAAAATGCTTTTTACTTATATACCAATAGTGGTAGAAAAAGTATAGTATGCAACTCGCACGGAATACTTATTTTTTGTATGACTTACAAGATTTGTCTGCGGCTCGTGCTGCAATAATTGTTATATTCGTGAGAAATGAGTAACCTTCCAGGCTCGTCCCATTATATTTGGTTTAATCTTAATATTTTGACATAAATTTTGGTTTCTCTGTCTAATAAGCGGACACCCTGTACTTAAAGAGCAACTAAACAAGTGTATGTAGGTGGAATACAGGGTGTAACAAATTCGACCGGTACCATTAGGATCCCGGGAACGGTAAGACATACCTTGCTGGTTAAATTGGGGCAACGTTGGGCTATTTTTTTGCTTAACAATATTTATTTTTTTAAAATTTAAATTTTGCAACCATGCCGGAATTATCGGAAAAAAACGAAATTTTGCGAAACAGTTTTAATTTATTTATCAGTTTATTTGAAGAGATATTTTAAAACAAATGACACATTATCTTTGCCACTTTTTCTAATGAAATCATTAAATTTAAGATCTGACTTCTTATCTTTAAGCCCAATATCATCATCTTGGTTTTTTACATAGGCGAAATATTTGGTTTTAAACTTATTAAATCCTTATTTTAATTCTTCATTCAAGTATATGTCACACTTACCATTTATACGAAGTTTTAAACCAAAAAGCTTTTATTCACTATTTTGCCAATACAAATAAAGATTGCCGTTCATGGGTAAGTATGCAACCATTTTTTTGACATCTATTTAATGAAGTTAATAAAGGCGTTTGAAACTTTGCCCCAATTTAATCAACTGTGTATCTCTTACCGTTCTTAAGATCCCAATAGTACCCCTTAAATTTGAAACTACTAGTATTATGGTTTAAATTATTTTTAACGTAGCCTCACAAATAATGGATCCAACTTCATGCGCAAGAGTTGCTGCAAGAGCACGTATATTTTAATAAAACTTGATATTTAATGCCCAGTTTTCTAATTTGTTTAAATTTGACGTAAAAATTCCCCAAAGTAATAAAATAAGACTAATAAATTATTTATTTTTGAGCAGGGGTACCTCAGCGGCGTATATCCCTAAAATTAACCGTGGTATTTTCTGGAAGCGGGCGGTACAGCAGCATCCAGATGATAAATGTTTGTAAAGTTATGTATAAAAGTCGTTAATAATACTCAAAACTGGCGCTTGCCTAGGTTATAATAATTCTCTTTTGCTCGCATCTTCCAGAGTTCAAAGTTCCTCCGTAACCGGATAGCGAGAAATAGATACTGGAAGAAAATTTGTCTACGTCAAGGTGGAAAACGAAACTGAAAACAAAATGTTACATATTACTTTTTGAGACAAAGTAATGCCATGCATTTTTGGTGTAAGCTTAGTATTTGTTACCGCTGGGAATTAGACTATCCTTGCGATAACTCTACGATATAAAATTGAGTACGTTTGGGATCCTAAAAATAAAATTTAACTTTAACAATTTTACTGCAGTTGTAAAAATTACACAAAATCTTCCTTGTAATAAATTTTAGGTGTAATTTTAACAATAATGTTTTTAAAAATATTTTTCTATTAAATAGTTAATTTTTTAGGTATTACAGGGTGTCCAAAGACTCTACCGATAATCTTTAAAAGGCGATTATTTGTCAAAAAAAATATATATATATTTATCTTCCTACCGATATATTTTTTAATTTGGAAGAAAATTTGAAAATTTATAATACATATTAGTATAAATATATATATATATATATATATATATATATATATATATATATATATATATATATATATATATATATATATATATATATATATATATATATTTAATTTTAAAAACGTCAATTTTTGTGGTGGTATTTTGTGTAAATGTTTTAGTATTCTTGTTAAATTGTGTTTTAAATATAAATATCATTCATAAACTAAATTAATATTAATTTATTGCATGTCCAACAATTTTATTTTTAACTTTTAATTATTTTAGCTGTTTAGAACAAAGCCTAATATAATGTGTAATTAACAGACTGTCTACGGATGGGGTAAACAACAAAAATAAAAGTGTGCAAAACTTAAATTTTTAATAATATAAAAAAAAACATATATTTTTGTTGTAAGTAAGCACAATTGCATACTTTAAAGATATTTTTAATTTCAAACTTCTTTTTTAATAATAATTTTGATAACGTCTTAGCAAAAGGGCATATTTCTTTAAACATTGTATTGGCTCATACAGGTGTAATTAAATTAATGGCTAAAATACAGGGTATGATTTCCAAGCCTATTTTAGGAAGCAAAGTTCATATAAACATATGTCCTAAACGTCCTAACTTTTGAGATACAGAGTGTTAAAATTTTTAAAAGACCCAAAAAACTAAAGCACTTGTTTTAGTAAACTGTTATACGGGATATAAACCTTATTTAAACGGGTATTCAGGGCCGTGCCTAGCTGGTGGTGCAAGTGGTGCAAGGCACCATGGCGCAACGCTGTAGGGGTGGAAAAATGTGAAATAAATGGCGAAAAGCATGAAAGAAAGGGCGAAGAAATGAAAGTTTTTGAAAATCGGAAAAGAGAGCAATTGAGAAGTGAGGGCAAAAATAGGAGAAAGAAGAGTAAAATAGTAAAACGTAATATGTAGAAAAATTTAAAAAATTGAGGTACTTTTTTTTTGCTCTTCAACATTTTTTAAACCCCAAATTTCTAGGGCGGCAAATAATGTTTTGTACCACGGCGCCAGATTACCCTAGGAACGGCCCTGCGGGTATTTATTATTTTTGTTACATAATTGTTAAGTAAAAATTATAAAACCTTTTTTTAAGAAAAGGATCCCGCAATGCTTCTTTTATGGTCTAAAAATATGCAATTAATTATTTTTTTAATTCTTAAACTAAACAAGATAGAAAAAAATAGAAGACATAAAGGCAGTTCTTTTATTTGCTTAATCTAAAGAAAGTACACACATTTACACAGTCAGTGGCGTACCGTTTTTTTGTTGGAAATATTCCTTCAGTTGCCTCTCGAGACGCCACTGGACTTATTAAATGTAATTAAGCTATTAATAAATTACCCCTTAGTGTCAATAATATTATTGCTAAATTAACACTCTGTATCTTAAAAGTTAAGAGGTTTAGGACATATGTTCACATAAACTTTTCTTCCCAACATAAGCTAAGGAATCATACCCTGTATTTTTAGCCACCAATTAAATTACACTTTGTATATTTTAATATCTTATGATTGTCACCATTACGTTGGATTATGCAAAACTTTTTATAAGGAATAACATAAAAAAATTCAATTATTTTTTTAACCGCATAAACCAAATAAAGAGCTTATAAAAAATTGTGATTAAAATACAAATTATTTTATAAACCTAAAATAATTTGACAACAAATTTTTACACTGTGATAAAACTTTTTACTGCAGCTACACCGGAAAAAGATTTTATATAAAAATTTACTTGCAATTATTACGGTTGTACAGCGAAGTTCCGGAGGATTCATAAATTTAAACGGAAATAAAACTTTAAATTGGGTTTGCGCTTTTTAATATTGTCGGTTAAAGAAAAGTAAATCTCTAAAAATATTTTATTATTGGAAGTTTTAAAAACAAATCTCTAGTAAAATCGGGTGAATTGTGATGACATGCTATAAAACAAGATTGCTTCTAGTTTGGGTACTAAAAATAAAAAGTTGTTGTTTGTGATTACTTATTTTTAGATCGTAAACTATTTGTCCAAAGGTAAATTTATTCATGATGTTCATAAACTTAACCGCAACATTAATTAATTTAATAAAGCAATTCTTGACATACAAGAAAAAATAAATTTTTATCAGAGTCGTTCATAAGGGGTTTTAAGTAAATATTTTCTAAAAAGAAGGGATACGTCACTGAATGTTCTTAAAATGAAAATATTTTTTGAATTTATATTTACTTTAAAACAAATTTTATTTTTTTAAATAAATTTTGGTTTTTGAGCAAATAAATACAAATAATGTCTCCCCTAGTTATATTGCTATCAAAGTTTACAGTATTTATTATACGGTAGACGTAGTAAGAGTACACCCTGTAAATTTAATTTTAAAAACCAATTGGATGTAAAATAGGCTTTAAAAGGAACCAATGGCTTTCAATTTATCTTTAAATCAAAATTATTATATTATCTTCCATTTCCCGCTGTAGACAACCGGAACTTTACAAAACGTTTACCAAGAATCGTCTAATATTTCTTTTAAGTTTTATTTCTAGAAACCCAATTTCTTATGCATAATATTATTATGAAGACGGATATTAAAAACGTCTTCAAATGCTTACTGTATTTTCAAAGTCTGCAAAATTTTATAAGCCTTATAATATTTCTAAAAGGTTTTTAAAGAGTACTTTAGGAATGCATCTGTTACATACAGGGTGTTTATCAAATAAGTTACCACTCAGTTATCTGCAAAAAGAGACATAGTTAAGAAAATCGTGAAACACGTAGAAATTTATTAAGGGGGAACTTTTTTACAAAAACTTGGACGGTGCTCTCTCAACCTCCTAACCCCCAGAGCCCCAAAATTCTTTAATAAGAATGGGGGTCGAGTGATACATCATTTTAAAACTCCCGAAGAGTACTTTATAGCCCTAGAATATAAAGTCCGTATCTTTACCTACAACAAAATAATGGTACTTTTGTAATTTAAAAAATAACCAACTCCTTTTAACCACTTGCGTTTAAAACTGTCATATTTGTTCATTGCCAGATGTTTTCAGATGTTCAAAGACATTTTTAATTGCAGTCAAAAAATTTTACTTGTAATTAATTTTCAAAATTAGTGGGCCCCCTCAAGATGCTAAGCAATACCATTTTTTTAATTCCTGTTTAATAGGTAGGTAAAATATTTTACATTTATAATAAGATTTTCCTATGTTTATTTCACTTCACTTTACCATTAAAAATTATAATACAGTTTGTAAGTTTACTTTAAAAAATTACGAATTTAAATTTTAATTTCACTAAGTTTTACGCATGCATATTACACTTCCCAAAAGAATTATCGCATATGCTCGATTAATTTTGAATGGCCCTGTATGATGTGCTGTTGAAAGGGAGTAGTCAAATTTGTGATTATAAAATATCAGAAATGGGTAAGGGTGTAAATTATTAACAAATGAGATTTCTTCCTTTTAACAGCACATTATATGGGGCGATTAAATATTATTCCTTTTTTCAATTTTTTTATCACCCCGTAGGATGTATTGCTAACAGTAAAAAACAACGGTTAATAAGTTATAGCTTCACGTTTTCTTAATATTCTCTTTTTTAATTGTCTTAATAACCTAATTATTAAAAGAGATTTGGCCATTTAAATGAAAGCATTTTTGTATTAAAGCTTATGAAAGAAATCGAGGATATGCGATAATTTTTTGAGTAGTGTATTTGGCTTATTATTATTTAAAACTTGAAACCATTAAAATTATTATGTTCATTTAGGTAATAATATATTTTTATTCATATTTTTTTAAGTGTTGTTATGGCATGTTTAAGATTTTTTAACTTAATTGGATAAATATACTGGTTACACATGCTTTTATTTCCAAAAACAATATTTTTTATTTTATTACAAAAAAAAAACGGTTTAAAGCAAAACGTTTAATACAGAAGCAATAGCCTAAAATGTATCAACCTAATTTAAACCTACAGTTTTAAGTAATTTTGTTAAACTAAAAGTGGTACGATATACTTTTCTTTAAAAAGGCTTATTTACTTATTGTACAATGGCGTGTAATGCCTAAATTAATTAATTTTTTTATTGTTTAAAATTGCTACCATAATGTCTTATAAACATGAAAAAAGAAAAAAATATTATGATTTCAAAATTTTTTAGTAAGTAAAAAATTCAGGGTATTAGTGCTTTAAATTGCAACTAACTAACTGACCCTTTAAAAAATGAAAATTAAATCGGATTTTAATTTTATTTATTATAAAAAATATTATTATAATTAGTTAATTTACTTTCATTTCCAACCGTGGTTAATGCATATAGAATGTTAACAGTAAGTTCATTACCGTGTACGCTGACTGCAGCAAGGCTTTTGATAAAATCAGCCATGTGCAATTGATCGAGAGACTTGCTGAGGTAGGGGGTATGCGAGCGGCTCTTAAAGTGGGTTTGGTCCTACATTTCGTCACCTTAGTTGTAAAGCCACCTAACTCCATTTTTAATAAAACATTCATTATCATTTTTAGCCTTATAAAATAAAGCTAAAGATGGGATCAAAATAACCTTTTTTATAAAAACTAGATATATGTGGCCATACAATTAATTTATTAATAAAAATGTGATATTGATGCTATATTTCGCCCTATTTTGTAAGACAATGCATGTTTTATTAAAAATGAAGTTAAATGGTTTTACAATTCAGGTGACGATATGTAACAGGAAGCAGGTTGTTGAAGTAAACGGGTATCACTGCCAGCCTCTTGGGGCTACTTCGGGCGTTCCGCAGGTCAAACATCTGGAACGGGTATTATTTATAATATACATTTATAACATAAGAAAATGCTTTTTAAATGGTTCCTTTTTTTGTATAAAGATGACCTTAAAATATATCGCCTAATAGAGACCCCGAAGGATTGCCTTATCCTACAGGAGGATCTCGATGGGTTGCTCGTTTACTGCAATGAAAATAGTATTTTCTTAAATTCTTAAAAATGTTTTGCAATACCTTTTTCAAAAAGATAAATTTAATACATTTTGACTATAAAATAAACAATGTAACCTTAGAAAAAGTTAATTAATAAAGGTTCTTGGTACCATATTAGACAGCAAGTGGTCATTTCGATTTCATTACGGCAAAATTGTTTTGAAAGCAAACAGGATACTAGGATTTAATATCAGAACATGTAGATGTTTTAAAAATATAAGAGTTATGCTCTTGCTATAATTTTGCTTTTGTTTATATCTAAACTTTTATTTAATTCGGTTGTATGGAGTCCGCATTATAAAATACACGGTAATAGAATAAAAGCTGTTGGCATTCAAAGACAATTGCTCACCTGAAGATGCTACCCGCCAATTTAAGCTACTACCTCCTGCCAAACGACCACAAATGTCAGATTTATGTTTTATCTTTAAATTGGTTAACCATCAGATAGACTCCTAACTTCTTTTAACATTACTAAATCTTAATGTGCCTATGCGAGAACTTAGAAATTATGATTTGTTTGACATACCATTTCAAGAACAAATTTAGGACGCAACCCCGCTGATCAGAAAGCAAATCGCATGTAACATTTATTATAATAATATTGATCTGTTGGATAGTCTTCTTGTTGGGTACACGCCTGAAAAAATGGGACCGTTTTGGTCCTAGTCCCGGGTATGCAGAGCTGACCCTGTTCAGCCCTATTGACCCTATGAACTGGCCGGTCGCCTAAATCAAAATAAAGAAAAACCCCAAAAAACAAAAGTTCTAATTAAAAACGACGTTTCGGTGGCAAGTCTGCCACTGTTGTCAAGTTAAAAACTAAGTTAAAAAATAAAAATAATAATAATTAAATTTAACCATTTTTAATTTAAATATTAGTTAATATTTCATTTTTATTTTTTAACTTAATTTATTAACTTGACAACGTTGGCAGACTTGCCATCGAAACGTCGTTTTTAATTAAATTTTTTGGGTTTTTGGAGGGTTTTTCTTTTATTTTGTTTCAGGCGACCGGCCAGTTCATAGGGGTCAATAGGGCTGAACAGGGTCAGCTCGAATACCCGGGACCAGGACCGAAGCGGTCCCATTCTTTCCAGGCGTGTACCCAACAAGACGACCATCCAATAAATGAATCCGCCTAACCAATATAGAGCATATCTCCAATATTGAACTGTTATTCGCAACGTTGAGAACTTTTAAATCAAATGTTAAACGACTTTTTGTACGCGATCCTTTGTGATATAATTATTGTATTTTTTAAATGTTAATATTTTAAATTAATAACATAAATAATAAATAGTGGATGCTGTATGAAACTTCAGTTTTGTAGTGTCCCAAACATGTAAATAAATAAATTACAATAATATAATATTGTTTATTTCACACAATTTTTCATAATTCTCTACACGTCTCATATGAATATAGGCACAATGATGGAGGCAGCAACTAATTTGGCTCTAGATCGATTGGTTGTCCACGGATCTGCATATTTATTCTAATTAAAATGATATTCGATATGTGAATTATAACTTGATTAAAAACATAATTTACATCTAAAATTGTTATTAACTACGGAATAATTTCGTTTTTTGGATAAAATGAATACGTAAATATCACAAAAAATTTTTAGTCAATATGTAGTTACTCGTTTTATGGAAAATTAAACATTACAGGGTAATAATCAAGTAATTAAATTTAATATCTTTAGTATAAAGAGGATGGATTAGCCCTAACTTTATCAGATTTACTAAGCCAAGAGGAATTTCAAAATTTCGCAGCCCCACAAAAAAAATGAAAGTCCATACCCAAGAATCAGACATATGTATTCCTATGTAGTTTTTGACGCTAAATTTGAATCCGAGCTGAAAAATGGCTCCTCACGTCTAGAATTGGCCCAGGGGCCTCTATAGGCCCTGAATAACAGTGGGATTTTTTGTACTTATGAATTCTGAAATACGTACTGTGCTAAAAAAACTTTTTCAGCACAGTAAAATACGATTTTGCGGCCCCTAAGGGGTCATTTCCGCTCCCAAATACAGAAATTCAGTTAGCCTTAGACCTGTCGAGCACAAATCCGGCTTTGGCTGTAGAATGCACCCTCGACCCCGCGTTATCCCGGAAACCGTATTTCAGGGCATATAGAGGCACCTGAGGCCAATTACAGACGTGGAGGGCCATTTTTAAGCTCAGATTCAGATTCAACGTCGAAAACTATATAGGAATACATATGTCTGATTCTTAGATATAAACTTTATTTTTTTTTTGTGGGGCTGTGTAATTGGGGGACTCCGGGGAACAAATTATGTGAAATATACAAAAACCTGGTACTCACAGTATCTTGTACTTAGGCCCCAAACCAGCTTTCGTGGACTTGTTTTAAGCCCATATTAATGCTAATTTTTGGATATTGCGAGAAAGATCTTGCTGAGAATATCTGGAAGAATAAGTGACTTCCACTCTTAATTCAATATGGCGGACTTAAATATTTTAATGGACTTCTGCATTATGGGTATCAAATAAAAGGGCTTCCCAAGAGTAACTTGAAAAATAAAGTGACGTCATTTTAAATATAACTTAACGGTATACTTAGGATAGAGGACTAGTTATTTTTAATGACCACACACACACAATTGGTTGCTGAAAATAACAGGAAATACATTTATTGTCCAATATCATTTCCCCACTTGCAGCTCCCAACAGAGAAACTCGTGGTGCCGCAAGTGTGCATCCCTATACGGTGCAACTGGACAGGCTCCGAGATTCTCACTTTTTTCCCTCTTTTATTTCTAGAGTTTCTTGATTGTGGAACCTGCTACCCGCGAAGGTCTTCCCTACCCCTCAAAATCTTCAACTTTTCAAGTCACCTGTTAATAAACTTCCTCTAATCCTGCTGAAGACACCCACGGTATGTTAGTATTTAAGGCTTTTAGCCTTCATGGACTGTCCGAAGATAAAAAAAGTTTATCAAAAATTCTGTTCTTAGAAAAAACATCTTAATAATATTAATAATTTAAAAAATAAACGCATTTTATGCAATTTTATTTACAATTTTTGACAAGCATTAAGACCATTTTCTTTAACTTTAAGTCAATATCTTTTAGAGGCAGCCACAAAAATTCGAATAAATTTAATTTAAGTTAAAATAAAGCCAACACAAATACAAAATAGAAGAGTAAACGTAATTAAAATTCCCTGGAAGGATGGTGTTCAACACGGGGTTGAAATTCCTAACTCTGACAGAAGAATAAATACTCGAATTCGAATTAAGAGGGCTGCGGGAGAAAGTTTTAAGTTTCAAGCAGGTAAAAGAAAAAATTTCGCCGAAATTCGGTATATAACTGGTAAGCGAGAAGCAAAAACACTTTTAGGGGTTTTCAAAGATTTTATAATAAAAAAATGGACTGTTTAATATAATTTTTTATTCTTATTTTCAAAAAGTCGCATTCACCGGTATGATATTACCGACACTTTATTAAAACCTTAAATTACAATAATTTACATTTAAAGTCTATTTTAAATATAATAGATGTATATTTTCTTTAGAATGTACATATATTTCTGTGATAAGTCACTTTCAATTTCTAATACTTGTTCTTTAAGATAAGATACCATTTTCTTCCTTAGTTTGGCTATTTCGATTTTCGTGGCTCCCTGACGTGACGATGGTTTGTGTTGGCAGGTGGATTGGGCTATCATATGGTTTCATTGGTAAATTCCTTAATTAGATCAATAGGATCTAGTGAGCTAACAGTGTTGTTAGAAAGATGATTAAGTTAATAGAAATTTAAAATATATTAAGGAAAATAATTATTTAAAAACTCTTTGGTTGGTTCTAGTAGAATTGAAGAATGCATGAGCTGGTTACACTTTTATTTTTTAAGTTGTCTTGTAGCTTTCGGTATTGCAAAATCATTGGGTTTCTGGGCGAAAACTGTCGCTTTAGAAGTAACAATTTCATTGATGGAACGTTTTGTCTTTTGTTCTTGATTTTTACTAGGAATCCTAAAGTAATTGTAGTGAAGGCGGCCCTGGAATAGGTAAATTATTAGGTGTAGTGAGTGGTGGAATAATACTCTGAGCGGTACTGGTGTTGCTGGGCTCTGGTACTGTAGCTGTTTGGGATGCTATTGTTGTGAGATCTATAGGTAAAGCCATATTTGACTCTAATATGTTAGAAGGTTTTCTGCAAATGAAGCAGCTCTTGGTATCTGATGCTATAATAATTCTGTAGGTAAGGTTTTCAAAGTAAAACTGTTATCGAATCAGTTAGTTGTATACCAGGGGTCAACGAATCTATTGGACAAGCTATTCCTCTAGAGTATTAGACATATTAAAATGAGACTTGGTATAGATAAATGGTATAAAAAGAAAATAGTTTTCGTATATTCTTCAATTATTATTTATTTTCGGTTTAACCCGAAATAACTCCAATTTTGATTTTTTAAATGGAATACTCTAAATATTTTTGGGTTTGTAAAACAATGTCTTAATAGTAATTTAACATTTTAAAAAAGTTACTACGCCCACCTGACTTTTTAAGAGCCATTTGTATTTTTGCATTTAGGTGGCTATGATCCTTTATTTATGACTTAATTCGATCGCAAATAAATTGGTCTCGTCAGATTCTTAAAAAACTCCTTTATTTGGAATGTGCTTGTTTAAAAGGGTTGCCATTTTAAAAATAATAGTTAGACACAAAAATGCTAAATGCCAAATTTTTTGTTTCTTCTCCATATTAATCACTAAAAATTTACTATGGTATTTTTCTAACATTACCTGGGGTCACTAGAATAATTTGCATCCAATCATGGCCACCCAGATGCAATATTAAAAATGCCTCTTAAAAAATCAAGTATGCCTAAAAACTTTTTAAAATGTCATATTTTTTATCTTAACTTAGGAATCTAAAAATGATAAAATATACAGGATGCACTATTTAAAAATTCAAATTTGGAGTCATTTCCGGTCAAACCGGAAGTGACAAAAAGTAAAAAATATGTGAAAAATCTTCTTTTTCTATACTACTTCCCTATACGAAATCTTATTTAAATATATCTAATACTGTACGAGTTATGGATTCTCTAATAAATTTGTTGACACCCGGTATTATGCGTCCTTACATACCCTTGTTTTTAGAAATTGTAGTTTTGTACTAAATTTTTTTAAAAACTTAAAAAAAATTAGGACTTACAGACTTCAAAATCGATAGAAAAATAGGGCATCTTGAAAATTACAAGATCAGTGATACAACAATCACTGAAGAAATTATTTATTAAACCTGAGGACATTAAATATTTAGAAATGTCATAAAACTTACAAATAATTTTATGTCATTATTTGAACTATTCGTTCGAAAATCTAGTAGCAGCCCAAAAGAAAAATATCAACGCAAATGCACTTTAAGCATATTAAGGAATTACTGTTAAACAATAAAAAAAGATGTACATACTAAGAACTAAATATTTAAGAAAGTTTTGTGTAATATTATCTGCGCGATATATTATTGTAACAGTGTAAAAATAAAACCTAACGTTATACATATACAGATTTTATTTTGCCGTATTAATAATTTTTACCTTTAATGGATTTCAAACAAAATAAAATAAGTAGGGCTTGCAAATTTTAATCAAATTATAGCAGTATTTGTATATTAAAATTACAAAAAAAATGTTTTTCTCAATTTATTATACACACTTACATATACAAGTATATAAAAAATTTAAATGGCTTAGATTAAAATAAAAATTTTACCATGTAAAAATCTCGTTTTTTAATCCTTTTAAAATTTAAAATCAATAATCACACCTAATGCAATTTTTGCATTATACAAACATTTCGTTTATTTGTTACCAAAACCAAATAAAACAAAAAATGTTGCAAATATCTGTTGTTTGTCAGGAGTATTTATAATTCTGTTATTAAATTTTGTATTTGTATATTTACAGAAATAATAATGCCATTCTAAAAGGTTTTAATAAAAATATCATGTATTTGATTTGTCTACATTTTACAAAAAATATATATAATAATAATTATATAGGATGTCCGATTATATTTTGACTCATTTTGACCGCAAATAACTTTAGAACAAATAAAGTTAACAAGATCTATTTTTGCAAAAAGCCTTAAATTTTTAAAAGTTTATATCATGTTTTTACTGTTTGGTTGTAACATTTCTCTAGATCTATTTTTTTGCAAAAACCTAAAAAAATTTAAAACACTTTTTTTACTAAAATTTGTTAGACTTAATAAAAACGTTATTTAATTTGGCCTTTGCTTTTGTTATAATATTTTATAATTGCTAATGAGAAGTTATATCACCTAATTTTTAAAAGAAAAAAATGCCCCCAATGTTTCTTGTATGGCCCAGGTTTATGCAGTTTAGCGATATTTTTTCTGAAAAACTAAGCAACCTATTTAAAAATATAAGGACACAAAAAAGTGTAACTAAAATGCGTCCCACGCCGCTACTGGTCTCACAAATTAAAATTAGTTGAGACACAACTTGTATCTTAGAAACAAAGCATTTCTGGACTTATGTTTATATACAGTGTGGTCTATTAAGTATGCAACAGATGGAAAACTTTTTAATTTGTAATTTGTCAGAACATTTTATTCCTCATAAAAGTTGGTGCATGATCCATAACTGTATTAGCAGTAGTTAGTTTTATAAAAGTTAAGTCATATACAAAGTATATCAAAAAAGGAAAAACCGCTTAAGAGTAGAGTACCCTTATTTTTAAAATTAAAAAGTGATTTTAAATTAAAAGTTATGCCTAAATACCAAGTCATGGCCTCCTATTCAAATTTTTAAAATTTTTGGAAAATGTTAAATTTACCCTGTATGATACAGATTTTTATTACTCTGATTTATTATTTTTTCAAAGCAGTTCCAGACCTTTAAACAAATTTAATCAAATTAAAGCAAATTTATAAAATTAAACTGCATTTATATTTTCTTAGCTAACCGTTAACCTTAAGTTTGTTGCAAGGATATTTAATAGGGCGCTAAAATTATACAACTATTCTTTTTATCAAAGCAAATAAACTATAAATAATAACATGCGTATACAAATTTTTTATTTACCTTGTAAAATTTCTATGAGAAAGTGTAGAACAGATAAATTTAAAATAAAAAATAATAATAAATACAAAATTAAATAGAAGGTCGTGATTTGGTTATTACGCCTGACTTTTAATTTTAAATAACTTTTCAATTTATTATTTCTTTGTATTTTTAGAAATAAGGGTACTTTACTCTTAAACAAATTTTAGTCTCTTTGACCTACCCCTAACATAAAAAATACTGCTAATACAGTTTCAGACCATGCACCAATAATAATTTAATAAAGAATAAAATTTTCTCCTTTTGTTGTATATTTAATGGACCACACTGTAATTTTTTTTTCATAAAATTGGCATAGAAATATGCCCTTAGATTTTCTTACCGAAATCAGAAAACACACTGTAAAATGCAAAGTAAAAAAATATTTATGTACTAACAATTTTCTATTTTACCCACAACCTCCTTTTCTTTAATTCTTTTACCACAATATTAAATACGTCGACATTCACCTTTTGCCGTCTGCATATTTAAAATGTTATTATCACGTTCAATGGTTAACACTTAAAGAGTTTTTTTATTCGGACCAATTGAAAGGTTTTTGCAAAAACTAACCAATTTTTTTTTTTTTTTTGAGCTTTTCGCACCACCCCATAAAAAAATTCCGTTTTCATATCCTGACCAAGTATTGTAGCGAAAACGGTCATAGTAAGCCAAATAATGTGACTGTAATATAGCCTAGTCTCGAAAAACAACCAATGTTAAGTCTTTTTTCCAATTTACGACCAGCTCAAAGTTTTTCAAAGCTTAAAGCTAAAACTGTAGTACAAAAATTGAATACCTGTAAACAGTGTGAAAATAATAAAATGTCTTACCTCTGTCAGTCTTTCTCAAAAAATCAAGTAGTGTGGCATTTTATAAAAATTCTCATGCTTATAAAACCTTTAAATATATCTCTAAATGTGCCAAATACCACTGGCGGCTCTGTCAGAGGAGGCAAGGGAGGCTTAGCCTCCCCATAAATTTAACCATAAATGCGGCAATATACAATTTTTGTTTGCATTTATGAAAATATTACCTATCTTGCTTTAAATGGGTGCGGTACCCCAAAAAAATTACCGTCCTTTTCTGTGTTTATATATTCTTTATGACTTTAGCCTCCCTGTTGTCCAATGCACAAGCCGCCACTACCAAATACAGATATATTTACGAATAAATTAAAAACATATATGTATGTAATTGGCCATATAGGTTTATTAAAGTTTTTTTAATATCCTGAAAATATTGTGAATTTGACTTTGGCTTCAATTGGTTTTGTTTTCTTGTAGTTGTATGAAAGTATTACCGAGAAATCACAACATAGAAAATAAAACATAACCTGTAATATAACCTTAACCCGAACATCTCGTCTGTCAGCCGAATATTATTTTATTGGTTGGTAGCACTAAAATATAATGCGAATTTTCGGTTGCTGCCGTTTACACAAGTGTTTAATGCGAATTTAAGCGGGATTATTCACATATTAAAGCTGTTTTAACGTAATGCGAATTACAACCTTTTAAAACGGTTTTAAAAGTGATTCACATTTATGTCAAATACCGATATACCAAATTTATTTTTTTATCTTAAAAGGTAAAACAATTATTGGGAAACCACTTAAAAGAACTAAATTTATTTAAATGTCATTACTTTTTGGCTACTGTGTGGAAAGGGGACGATCTAAAGCAACGAAAGGCAGGACAGATGAGTATCCTGTTAGAAAAATGTTTATATTCAGGCGTTCTTTTTCTAATCTTTATCTGATGGTATTCATCTCACAAAACCTAATTAGGCGCATTAGGCTGGCACGACCTGTATATGGGTAAAAATATATGAAGCCTGACATGTGTTTGGCAAAGGTGCCAAGGTGGCAGTTTTTTTATAACCCATACTTTCATTTTGGAACTACAAAGACGTAGGGAAATGAAAAAGGCCAAATAGTTTGTCTAATGTTTAGATCTTAAGTTATAATAAAATATATAATAAAACAAAACTGCGATAAACTATGGTTTTGCAAACAAAGCAAGCCTAAGAATTTTCTTTAATTTTTGTTTTTTTTTTTGTATTAACCTTATTATCTGTATTTTAAAACCTAGCCTTCAAAGGCTTATATTTCTTTCCAAAACAAAATGTGGTCAAAGCAAACATCTTTAACTTAATACAACCTACAGAAAAGGCTTAACAAGATTTTATTTTTAGTTAAAAATATTTTTTATTTAAAGGAAAAAAGTAACGGTAAACCCAAAAAATGTAACAAGCCTTGTGATCCTACCTAAAACATCAAAGAAAAAGGTAAATTTAACAACTTGTATTTTACTGATACATTTTGATAGCGTCGGACAGTAAGGATGTCACAAATATTTTTTATTACAAAAGAAAATGTTTATTTAGCTATTTATTACAAAAATGAGGATATAAAAATAAATACATTTTGATATATTTAAAATGCCTAAATTATTTTAAATAAGGCTGTTTCCAGTAGCAGTGTATATATACAGGATGTTTTCTAACTACGGTTCAAAACTTCAAAAGTAATGTTTATGTAATTTAAAAAAAATCTATGATTATATTTCTGAAGTTGCTTTTTTCTGAGATACATGACAAACCACCTAGGAAAAAAGTTGATATTTTATACGTTATTTTAAATATTATTTAAACCCATTTAATTTAAATTTCGTTTAGATTTTTTGGGTAATAAGACGATTATTTAGTTTTAATTAGTTTAAAATTAATAAGTTTGGTAGAGTCTTCGAAGGTATATATTATTAGAAAAAAAGTACCTCACAGACTTTTTTGTAGTTTTTAATTTATTTTTATACTACGCAACTAAAAACATCAGTTTTTGTCATTTGTGTTTTCTTTGTTTTTTCTTGTTTCGTTTAAAACAAATGAAAGCAATATAAAACACAATCTGAAAAGACTTCACAAACAGTATAAACTAAAAAATATAAAAATTTAGTTTTGACCTTAAAACAAAAAGTCGTGTTTTTTAACCGACTTTAAAAAAGGAGGAGGTTATATGTTTAACATCTTCTTTTTTATGTATGTTTACCGATTACTTTGTCAATTGTGGAACGGTTTTAAAAATTCTTTTTTATCCAAAAATAAACTTTTGTGGTGGTCCCATAAGAAAATCAAGTTAGAATCACTGAGTCAAAAAAGTACTAGACCTTTTTTTTGTCTCTGACCTATGACAAAGCTGCCTTCAGTTGCCATATGCTCATATAAGGTAGTAAATGTATCGTCAACATTTTTTTACTTGTTATGGATTGTTATTTAGCTAGTTCATCTTATGGTATTATTATGTCAGGTGTTTCTGTTTATACCCAATTTACACCTATTAGAGAAACCATTGCCGTTCTGTGCAAACAGTTTACCAGTATGGTCACTAACTTATTAATAATAATAATAAACTAAAAAGAAAAAACTTAAACAATAAGAAAATTTGGATGACGTAACTAAAAATTTTAAAATAAGAAATAGAAAAAATCAAAAACATGAGGTCGAGTAATAACATTTAGTTATAAACAAAGAAAAAAGCATGTGTTTGTTTAGTTGTTAACATTTAGTACATAAGCGCACATGTTATTACCAGACTTTATGTTTTTAATTTTGTTCTATGCATTATTTAAACATTTTTAGTTACTTTATTTTAAAGTCGGTTTAGTTTTTTTTTAATGGTAATATTATAAGGTTGACATTTTAATTATGTACTGTAAAGTCAAAATACTTAATTTTTAAATTGGTTTTTATTTTATATTGTCTATAGGTACTTTTAAAAATTAATATTTTTACTGCTCAAAAATGTTTTATGAATAAAGATAAGACAATTAATGTCAACAATTTTTTTAAATATGTTTTATTAAATTATAATTTTAACTTTATTTTAAAAATCATAGGTATTTCAAACTTTCCAAACGTGTTGTTAAAATAAAACATCAAAGAACAGTAAAATATTAAATAACTTCCATTCTAATAATGAATTTTGCTCTCAAGTTCTGATATTGAAACTTGGGAATAAGGGGAAGAGCGATCAAGGAATGCGTTTCTCTTGCCGTCGCGAAATTACTTTGTTTGAATTGGAAATTCTCTTGCACATACTTGCATCTAATAAACTAAGAAATTTCCATGTAATTAACTTTGTGCTTTTATTTGAAAGACCAATCATGCGTGCTGTTCTTCTGATTTGTCTTATTTATATACCGGTTGTCAAGTTATTAATTTGCACTCTCACACTTTTTTATTTTTTATCGTACAGAATAAATAAAAATATTAGTTATTAGGCTAGTTTTTTTATCAGTAATTATATTTTTATTATCTTGTAAGATACACGGGGTTATACAAAAAGTCTGATTTTTTAATTGAACGCCCTGCATATTATATCACCAATTATTAGGTCTTTTATCAGCCACTGCCACTTTTACATCTAATATGTCTATCTTTATTAGTTTTGAAAGTACGACCATACAATTCTATAATATTAGTGTAAATTTCAATTAGGTTGGTATATTACGTTAAGAATGGGCCATGTGTTCAAAATTATTAATAATAACATAATAAAAATATTTTTTTAGTTTTTAAAAATATCCCTTTAAAGGTGATATAAGACATAGAGTGTTCCATTTGAGAAAAAAATCCTGTTTTTATCGTGACCACCCTTAAGCTGAATTTATAGATTGACGTTTCTATTTCCGTGTACCATTTGACGTTTTCAGTTAGAAGATGAAATAACAATTTTGCATTTGTCAATTTATAGTTTCTGTTTACCGTTTTCATATACCATATTAGAAACGGCAATCGGAAACGTTAATTTCTAAATTCAGCCTTAAGAGTGCTTTTTTAATATTAATAATATTAAAAAAAAAAAAAAAAAAATAAAAAAAAATAAAGAAGCCAAATTTTTGGTAAATAAAATTAAGTGTTTGATTACGTAAAGTTATCCTAAGTTGTTGTCAAAATATTTAAAAAAACAATACTAGGGGTAAATTTCAAAGAAGCATTTTACGCCCTAAAATTGCTGGTAAAAACAATATGTGTGTCTTCCGAAAATAAAAATCTGAACAGTTTATGAACAGTTAAAGAAGATGCCTTGCTTTTCTATTTAATTTCCCAGGAACCCTCTCCCCAGACCGGTTTCGCCTGCCTCACAGGACTCATCAGTACAGTGGGGCTATATCGAGTCCATGGCGAATTACACAGAGAACAAGAATCTTCTTATATGGCAAACCATCGTTGGCGCTACGGTAGGATATAAATCCCACCGCCGCGCCGCGTCGATACAGCACTGAAATTTTATTCAGCTAAGTCTGCATCGAGTTTTATACCGGAGTCGGTAAAGTAAGATATTATTAGTAAAAATAATTCTATACTGTCGCAGTATTACCCCGGAACCGCAAATTGGCGGTATTATTTTTTAAAGCGTCCAGACAATGGAAGCTATTAAAGCCAAGCTCAGTTAACTCCAAGCGGAGCCAACATCTCGGACTTAGAAGTGCTGTACGTGCCTATTAAAGACCATGTCTTTTGTTTTAATTTAGCTACAGTATATTTGAATACGTTGCCATGCAAGACCGTGTGATTCACCGATACCTTCTGTCGGCGGGTAAGGGGAGCGCTCTCTTCTTAAAGATAGACAGGCTTAAGAGCAACAACCATGAAGCCGATTTAATATAGCTGTGGCGCCAGGGCACACATGGCAACAGGCCCTGAATAGTAGCTGGCTTGACGGAAGAGGTGTCAGTCCAACCAGAATAGTGCCTTCACAAAAGAAGAAAACTAGAGGGGTTGTCCTCTTACCTTCGCGCGCACTGAAATACACGATGGGGAGGTTGTATTTGGGCAGATACCAAAACTGCCTGAAATCAATATTTGGACAGCAGGTCAGTTACTCCCGGCTCGCAGAAGGGCAGCAAAACGTGGGAGCTACATCACAGCTTTGTTCACCGGCCGTTACCGTGCCGGGAAACCAGCCATAACATATGCATCCATGACCAAGACCACAACACATATTGGCAGCTCGGCTGGGCAGCAAAGATGTTTGCCTGGCATGCGATGACAGTACATTAACAGTGGTCTTAGAGACTTACTGGACCTTCGCCACGATATAGTGGTATGTAGAATGGGGGTATACAGACCGAAAAATAACCTGAGCAACAAAAGCAGATCAGACACATGGAAATAAAAATAAACATATGAGTCTCCATATGATATGAGACAGACTATGACCCCACAAATCGTGTCTGTGCAGTTATTCTTCAGGCACACTCCAAGGGAATAAGCAAAACGAAAATTAGACTTCTTCTTCGAGTGTCAAACCTGGTATATGGATTTATTAAAATGAAGAAAGGGTCAGAGCAGTGCAGGGAAACACTGTTTGACCTTTCCACTGGAAACCACGCCTCTGTATTTCAAGCAGAATTTTCAGCGTGACCACAATGTGCTGCAGATTAACATACCAAAGGCCCCGCAACAAATTGCACAATCAACACTCTTACGGATAGTCAAGCAGCCCTTGGCGCACTCCATCACTAATCCCAAGGCATCGTCTCGAGCTGGCGCTTCGAATGCCTTGTAACCCTCGTGGGAACTGAGGAACGGAACGTCACGAGGCTGACGGGCGCCAGCATTGCGAATTCGAGGCAAACGAAGTCAGATTTGAACTGGGCTAGAGCAGTCATGCCATAGTACAGTCGGCCGAAGAACCAGTCCTCGGAGCGCCAAAGAGTAGGTTACTCCTGGAGTGCGGTACAAAAACTGGGCAGTGGGACTCGGCAACGACGCCACTGTAGAGGTCAAGGCATACATGCAACGGGAAAATATACACTCTGTGCGGTCCAGCGCACGTTAGAGCCAGAACTACCAAAATGGGTGAGAACTGGGGCAACGATCAGCAGGCCGTCACTCTGGGACATGCCTCCAGTGAAAAAGAACACTCCAATAAAATGGGCATGTAAATCGGCAACAGCGTTTTTATTGTGGCCTTTAACTGTTAGATTAAATAAAACTGGTTCTACCTAATAAAGCTCCAAAAACAGTCAAACGTTTTTAATTCAAATTATAATATAAAAAGTTAAAAGACGATTTATTACGCGCAAAACCTTGGAACCAATTCCCTTTGATGTCTTGTCAAAAAACCGACATAAAACGGCCAACCCCAGCGTTCAAGCCAACGTTGGCGCCAACACCATAAATCTCGATCCACACATTTGACGTCCGTGGTTGGCGCCAACATTGGCCCCAATGTGCGGTGCCGGCTTTACACAAAATTAAAATCTGGATTTATGGACAGTTAAAAGAAGACACCCTGCTTTTCTATTTCATTCGCCAGGGACACTCTTTTCAGATCGGTTTTGCCCGACTTACAGGACTTATCAATGGGGCTGTACCGGGTTTATGGCAAATGACACGTAGAACAAGGGTCTTCTTATATGGCAAACTATCCTTTCGCTAAGTGTATCTTATTTTTAATGTACTACAACATATTGCAATTTTATCAAAGTCATCGAGAGGACACCTAGGATAGTTTTCTTGTAAGCAGAAAAAGAAATGCGTATTTGCTAAAAAAGCAAACTAATTGCAAATTAAGTGGTTAAAAACAAATTTATTATTACACATGTAGTAATATTTACATATTTTGTTATTATTATTTTAAATACACTTTTAGCTTTGTACTTTATTTATTTTGGTAAGTTACTTTAAGAAATACTTAATTATAAAAAAAAATAGGTAAAATCTGAGGTTACCATGGCGCCGTCTATTCAAAAAATTTTTGGATTGCAGCCCCTTGCAGGTAAAATAAGAAGCTTAAAAAATGTGGACCATTATTACCCTATTAATGACCACACAAGTCAATATCAAACTATTAGGTCTAATTTTGTAACTATTAAATCTGGAGGAAATATATTTAACGTATTTTTTAAAACACCTTTATCAGCCCCTTAAGATGCGCCCCTAATCCCTTTAAAATCTGAGTGGCAAAGCTCCAATTGTGACACCTTTGTAAAAGCCTATACAAATTATTTTTGTTGGCCATAAAAAAGTTGGGGTAAAATCAAATACTACCCTTAAATTTTAGAAAAATCATACTTCATTTTTTATAAAGAATACCAGAAAATGTCCAATTAAATTAATATAAAATTAATTAAAAATTATTGATATAGACCAGTTGCTACTACTTTTTCTCGACAAAATTTATAAAAGGAACCTACCAAAACTAACCAGAATTTTTGGTAGGGGTGGGTTAACTCTACATGGAGTATGATAATAATTTGTTATTCAATTTTGTATTAATATTAAGGTATGATTTTTCTAAAACCTAAGAGTGGTGTTTGATTTTACCCTAACTTTTTATAGCCAGCATTTTTATAAGCTTTCCAGAATAGTTTCACGTAAGGCGTGTTGCCATTTAAGATTTTTAAGTGATTGGGGGTGCAGCTTAAGGGGTAGATAGAGGCGTTTAGAAAAATACGTCATTTATATATATATATATATATTCCACCCAGGTTTATAAAAACAGTATTGTTTTATTTTTGCCTTGGTTTAGAAAACATGTAAGGTTTAAAAAACGCACACTGTATAAGTAGGTAATAACCTTTTCATGTTACTTATATTAATTGTTTTGTATTAAGTCATATTTTAAGTACTTAAATGAAGTGACGAACGGCAATAAAAAAGGTTTTTAATTTGATGCCAATTTACTCAAATTACGCTTAATTAATGTATTCTAATAAAACATAATATAACTACACGTATTAATTAAAACAATTATTAATCTACAGTTTTCATTAGGTTAAAATTAACATATCAAATATAATTTTGATCATGGTGTTTTGAACAGCCAATCAATCTAGAGCCAAATTAGTTAGCACTCGTATCAATGTGATGACATTTATCCGAGACGTGGACAGAATTATTTCAAGAAATGAGAAGTTAACAGTATTTCATTGCATATGAACTAGATTATAACTTTCTCCTAATATTGAACTCTCCATTATTAGGGTTATTAAGTCATAAATTTGCTATTGTAATATTGGTGCTAGTACAGATAAAAGCTTTTATTAATAAAAACTGAAATATTAGCTGCAATTATAACAAATATTTTAAATTATATACCAAGGGACTAATGTACAAATTTTTTCTTCGGTCGGGCTACAATTCGTCGAGGGTTAAAAAGACACTTTAATCCAGAGGGTTTATGCAGTCTGGTTTATTAAGTGTGCAACAACAAATGGATTTTTTTAATTGTTTTATTTCTAAAAGAACAATATTCTTTATATAAGTTAGTGCCTGTTCTCAAAGCCGTATAAACAGAAGTTAGTTTTAATAAAAGTTTAATGGTATACAGGGTAAGTCAAAAGATTGAAAACTGCTTAAAAGGGCATTTTACCTTATTTTTAAAAGTATAGCAAAATGTTAAAAAGAAAAGTTATTTAGAATTCAAATGTATTACAATAACTTAGTTAGTGGCATTTAATTCAATTGTTTTTTAATTAATTTTTTAATTTTAAGTTATCACCTTTTACACTTAAAAAATTTGAAACAAAAAATTTTACAAGGTAAATAAGAATTTTTATACGTACATTATTATTTATAGAATATTTGGTAAATAATCCAAAGAAAGCATGTTTGTGGAATTTCAGTGCCCTATTGAAATATCCTTAAAGTTAGCAGGTTACATAAAAAAAAATGTGTTGCACACTTAATGAACCACACTGTATATAGGATATCTCTAAAGTTAGTTCTTTGCAAGATACAGGTTGCAAAAGTTTTTATTTTGTTTTAGTTATCGTTAAATATTTTATCCATTATTTTAATATTTTTTTCAAAACTAAGAGTTATAAGGTTTTTCGGATTGGGAAATTAAAATATGTTTTTGTCATTCAATGTAGAGGAAGCCATCTGCAGTTCTTTTCTTAGGTTCAAAGTCAAAACTATTTTTTGCCTCGGTGTTATATGATTTTGGTAAAGAATTTCATTCTTTAAAATTTTTACACAAAAAGGTAAACATAATAAATACTGCCTCGAGCAACCGTTTTTGAAATATATTGATAAAACATTTTATTCCATACCAAAGTTTGCCATTGCATTCATTCACGTTTTATCTGAGCAACCTAGTAGTTGTGCAAAAGTCTGTATTAACCATATACCCTTTAATTTCGTACGCAATTTTTAAGTTTTTGCTAAACTACCACTATTACCACCCTTTTAAAACCCACTTTTACCGCTATGGCTACTGCTATTTAAAGTTAGCTTTGCAATTTTATGGAAAACAGAAAAGAAATAAATAAAAAACATATGGGTTTTTAAAAATGGAAATAAAATATATCGTGTAAAGCTTTCGCGGCCATTTTCTGCTAAACTAATGTTTTTTGGGCTATTTGGCCGTCGTCGTATATTTTGTATCCTTGACTACTTGCGTACTACTGTGTCTCGGCGCGGCCGCAGCGGGTATTTATGGGCAGCTTGGATGGGCGGGGGGCCTGTTCCGGTTGGTCGGTGTTGTGCAGTTGTTGTTTATGTTGTGGTGCTATTCTTGTGGTTTTGAGAATGGATATCTCAAAAACAGAATGTTGCTGGCCAATTTTTGGGTTTTTTTAATTTGTGATCAGTCCCAAAAACTCTGGTATGCTATTTTAATTAAATATGCTCGGCTTAATCTTATATTTAGCTAAATTAAAGCTACATGCAAAATAAAAAAATACATATTCAGGAAAATTTTGCAATACCATACTTCATTTAAACTTTTTTTCTGCCTTCCACACAATATTTAAAACTTTCTTTTAAAAAATAACTTTACCCAAATTAAATACGGTTTCTTGCAATAAAGTTAAATCAGCTGGCAGAAACAGGATGCGTGGGGTAAGTTGGTAGTCCGGCTACTTTCGAAACTGTATATTTTAACAGAATTTAACTCTGTATTAAATTCTACATTAAAAATGTCTAACACACTCTACGTCAATTATTACTGGGTTTTAAGATATCAACAGTATGCCAATATACTCACGAATGATTAAAAGTAAAAAACAGTTATATTTTGGTTTTATTTACTCTTTACTAATTCTGTCACTATCCGATATAACAATATTATAATACTATGTCATTAATTACCCTTTATTGAAAGAGCCACCAATAGGTAAGTCAGCTATTTAATTTATTTAAGATACATATTTATTTATTGGTTAACCTAAAAGCAAGCCATAATTAACGTATTGCTTTTTTTTAGTAAAATTTAGTACATATGTGTTTAAAATAAACTAAATTTCTGACATACCTATTTGTAGTTTTTACATTGAAAGGTTATTAACTATATGTTATTATAATATTTTTTATTCTGATTGTAACCAAATCATTTAAAAATATTAAGAACCAAAATATTATTGTTTTTCCTTACTTTTAATCGTTAATAAGTAAATTAGCATACTGCTGATATCTCAAAAACCAGCAATAACTGACGTTTAGTAAATAACACATTTTTGATGTAGAATTTAAAACAGATTTAAAATTTGTTGAAATATACAGGATGTTTGATTTAAAAACCCACTTAACAACGAAAATTGGATTTTATATTAACTAGTACTGTCAATAAAAAGAGTGTATTCAAATACCATTTTTTAATTTAGGTTTATTCGCGCATCTTGTACAGGGGCGGAGTTATTTTGTGTATAAATAGGTTGGGACACCCTGTATATCATGCATTGTATACACGGATGGACTTAACTATACCTGTAAAATGGTAATTGCCCAATGTTTAAAGAAATGTAGAGAGTATTAATTAGACCTAACCGGAACTTAAAATTTTATAATTTACATCCTAGGTCAATTATTTTACTAGAGAATTTAATCATATGCATGTCTCAATAAAACATATTCTTTATTGGGTAAGCTGATTGGTAAAGATTACTATTTATTCGCTTTTTTAATAGTTATTTTGGTAAATATGCATCTACCAAAATAATTATAAAAAAAAGCAAATATGAAATATATTTTATCTATTAGCTTACCGAATAAAAACTTTTTTTTTTTTTTGTAAGATATACATATTATAAAATGTATTTATGACCGTAATCAAATACTTTATTTTGGCAAAAAGCGGGTGACAGTAAAGAATAAATTGAAAAAGGAACAATAGGTTGTAAATCATAAAATTTTAAGTTCTGGTGAGGTCTGATTAGTACCTTCTACATTCATTTAAACATTGGGCAATTATCTTCTGAGAAGTGTCAGTACTTAGGAAAAAAACCAAATTATGAATAAAGAACACACTAAATAAAATTTTTTGTTTGTTTTTGCCTAAAAATTAAAGCCCTAAGCAAAGAGAATAGACAAGGATAGAGGATCAATCGCCGTTTCGAAAAGTGGCACAATTTGAAGAAAGGGTCTGCGGGATGGCAGGGCATGCGCATACGCACTCCCAATGGCAAAATCGGCGGTATATTTAAAATCATTGATTTATTGAGTAAATATACATAAAACATTAATAAAAAGTGTAAAATGTGGTTTATACTGAAATTTATTATTATTTTAATGACTAAATATTTAGTAGGTAGTAGGTAATTGAGTGCTAATGGTGTATTAAAATCTATTTGGTAGAAGACTATTTTTTTCTTAGATTGGAATAGGTTAATGTGGAAAAATATATATGTATAAATTTTAGGAAAATGAGAACTGAAAATAAAAATCTAAATAGAATTGTTTCTTGAAAACTAAACTTTTATTGCGAGATTATTTATTTAGCATAAAAAATGGTACTAAATGTAAAAGAAGTGTATAATTTTAAGAAATATATGAAAATAGCATGCTCAAACTTACCAACCAAATAAATTTTAGATTTATGTTGATCCTATTTAGTTGAAAGGTATTATAGTCTATAAGTTAATATTACCTACTTATACTAAGAAAAGTGTAGTAGGATTTCAGTTTCCATACGCCACTGTCCTTGGTCCATTTTATTCGATATCTACATACTTGTTTTTTAGGTATGAGGAAGCAGATAAGATTGTAGGTTTTAATTAACAATGAAAATTTATATTATTATTTTGAAATAAAATACTTTTGTAATAGAAGCTCAAAAATGCTCGTTATTGCAGAAAAAAATCCTAATCCTAAACATTTTTTTCCACAAATTTTCAATATTGACAAAAATAAGTGTACTTTCCTCTTAATATAAATTTATATTTTTTAAGATTTTTCATATACCTACCACTGAAAACAATTAATATCAAATGGTTAAATTTTTTCGTAAAATTAATAGTAAGTTTGCCTTATGGTACGAACTTAAGTAGACACACTCTATATCTTGGTTTGTACCTTAACTGGGTCAGTTATTAAGTTTTTTAAGTGTTTAGGCTTTAGGCCTTTTTATTTTTTCGCTTTAGTATAATTTTTATCACAATTAATACTTTTTAAACTGATCATTTGTCTGTCCTTTACAGTTCAAGCAAATTTTTTAAATAGAGAGTGACGCACACAGAAATCCTCTATTGGTTCATTGTGCTTTTACCTCCAGCAAGATATTCATTAAATATATTTTACGGATGTATATAAAATATTAATGTATATAATGTTTTGTTATTCCTATATAAAGTGTTAATTTGTTTTTATTCAAAAAAAAACAATGTAAATAATTTAGAAAATAATTTATTAAAAAACCCATAAATTTCCACAAATTTTGTTTCAATAATTTATATCTATAACACAGGTCACACGTAAAATCAAACCGAATAAAACACAAAACAAATATACAGCCACAACAATCACAAAACATCAGCCATATTGAACATGTGAAAGTCAAGAGTTTTGACATTTATAACAGCCAATAGCAAGCCGGAAAAACAACCTCCCATACGCATGACGAGTAATCCCGCTGTGTTAAGTTAACCATCAAACCGGTGAAAGTTCGCAAGATATTTGGCTGATAGTATTGATTCAGACACAAAAATGTTACGTAAAAAGTGCGTACTAAAACAAAAAATTATAAATAAATCCATACTTTTAACCAAGCACGTCCTTTTTACCAACGTTAAGCAAGAATAAAATAAAACTTTGACGAGCTCTTTTGGTCGCTGAACACAATTACAAGTCGCAGGTGTGTGCCATTTCTTAATTGGTGGGGGTAAATCAACTGTTTCTCTCCCTCTCTTCATTCTCTTTGGCCCTAAGCCTATGTGTCCAGCTCTACAGATATACCTTTATATTTAATTACTTATTTACACTAGTTGTATTATTTTTAAAAAATACAAATAAAGATATTTTTTAATGAAAAACCTTACACTATCTATTATAGTCACTTCAAAACACACATCACCAGACTGTTTTTAAATTTAAATTGAACCTATGGAAAGCATATTAAATACTCTTGTGTTTACGAGGTATCAGATATCTCTGAACGTGAGGTGCACTTTGAACATTGTACAGTATTATGTTTGTTACTCTATAGGTCTGTTGTTATTGAATAGCATTGTGGCCTTGTTTTACATTACAGTTGTATAGGAAAACTAAATTGAGATTAAGACCACATAATATATTTTTGTTTACTGCATTGCGTTACAAGAGCAACTAAACAGTTCGCTTGCAATATATTAAAAAAGATTTAGTTATTTCTTTAGAAAAGTACTTACTAGACCGGTTAATGCGGGCTCTTGTTGCCTTTTAATTTATTTTCTAGATATTTGGAAAAAACTATAACACATCTTAAAATATAATAAAAGCATATTTTGGCTTTTTTTTACTGTCACCGTTTTTAAATATCTTACCGTTTAATCGATAATACTATTAAAAATCTTATTTTAAATACAAATGCCCCCTTTGTCTTTTAAACTTAGATTCTTTATTTAATAATTTTTTAAATATCTTACGAGGCGGGTATTTATATTACACAAATTTTTCCACTTCAATTTCTTCTTTTTGTAGTGGGAATAAAAGCTAATGGACTGTATGTTTTAAATTTTGGATTAAGTTAAGGCCTGGATTCTTCTTTAATTTAAGCTATTCGTCATTTTTTAAAACATCCTTTTATTTGATTTTCACTATTTACAATTCTTCTGATTATTCTTTGGAGTAATTTAACTACAAGTATACTTGAGTTATATAGCGAAAATGACTAAAAATAATTTTGTGTCTGTTTTTGAGAAAATTTTTGTGACAGTTCTATTTATAATTTATTAAACTGTTTTCCTATTGCCTAGCAACGCTTCACAGTTATCTTATTTTAAAAAATGTTTAATTTGTTTTTAAACAATTATACAGGGTTATTCTGAATCTGTACGCATAAACTTAAAAAATATTAGACAATAACTAAGTTTTTAGTTTTATGTAAACCTCAATCCAAGAAACAAGTTGTTATAATGTTTGGCTTGTCTATTAGTACTTTTTCATTATATGAGGTTTTATATAGGATTATTATAGGGTTGAAATTAATATTATAGATAAATTGTATTCAGAATTGTATTCGACACATAAAATAGGTAATTAGGTTGCTTTCTATTATAAGTCATTATTTCTTTTAGGATTCACGTTATTTTATGTAAAATAATATAATTAATCATCCCTCTACTTAAAACCAAATAAATTATTTTTTTTTTCATTATAAGAGTCATTGTTTTGTCTTGGTGATTATTTTTAATATTTATGCGTATAGGTTAAGAAGAATCCTGTTTATGGTGTAAAGATAGCTACTAGACATTACTCATAGGAAAACCCAAGTACCACCATTATTTTTGCTTTAAAACAATATTTTTTCTTAGTGTGTGTCCAAAGAGATGGCTTATTTTTTTACTTTCAGTAACTTATTCTAGTTTTTTAATTAATCGCATACACTTCAAAAATTTAGTTTTGTATGTAATTGGCAGAAACACATTTTAAGTTTTTACGAATATCAGGCAAAAGACACCTTATTTTATTTAACATTAAAATCCTACACCAAAGTCCATTTCTAATGAAAGCACAACACTCCGTTTATTTGTTAACATGGCGACCGTAGATCACTCACCACAGTTTAGAATATTTATTTTAAATTGATACAAAATGTAACAAAAAATTTTAATTTTTATTACTAATATATACAGGGTGTTTCTAAACAAATGCGAGAAATTTTAGGGGGTGACTTTTCATTAAAAATAAGAAAAAAACTTAATATAAACATATGTCCCAAACGTCTTAGTTTTTAAACTACAAGGTGATAAAATTAAAAAAGAATCTATTTCTAAATATCGTAACTATTCTTTACCCAAATTTGTTTTAATTTGGCAGTATTATAAATGACACTAAGCAGGTAATTTATCCCCAACCTAATTACATTTAGTAAGCCCAGTGGCGTCTCGAGAAGCAACTGAAGAAATATTTCCAACAGAAGAACGGTACGCCACTGACTGTGTAAATGTTTAAAAAATGTTGTGCTTTCTTTAGATTAGGCCAATAAAAATATTGCTTTTACGTCTTTTATTTTTTTTCGTATCTTGTTAAGTCTAAGAGAAAAAACAAAAATTTACTTAATTGCATATTTTTAGACCATAAGAGAAGCATTGCGATATCTTTTTCTTTTAAAAATTAGGTTTTATAATTTTTAATTAGCAATTATGTAACAAAAATATTAAATACCTATTTAAATAAGGTTTATATCCAGTATTACAGTTTTTACTAAAAAAGTGTTTTCGAATTTTTTTTGTTTTTTTTTTTTGAAAATTTTATATCCACAAAACTAAGACGTTTAGACATATATGTTTATAAAAAGTTTTTTGTTATTTTTTTATGAAAAATTACCTTCTTAAATTTTTCGCATTTGTTTAGAAACAATACGCACTGTATAGTTTTTTTGAATATTTTATATCTTTTTAATTTCAGATAATTTACAAAGCTGTAGGTTTAATTTCTAACGGATTTTTTGATTGTTTAACGCCGAATTTGGTAACCCTAAAAATTTATATAAGTCAATTGTTATCTTTATTCACTTTAAACAGGGTGATTCCTAATCCATACGTATCAACTTATTGCTAAGGACAAACATTGACCAATAATGAAACAAAA